>OZ037780.1:3867500-4075000 GCA_964035525.1 Porites cylindrica | reverse complement strand
CGTTGACCGCTGCTCAAGTAATGTTCGCAATTTGCATAAGACGAGCCGTCTGGAGAACGCGCAACCATAATGGACTGTCTTTCTATCCACGTCTTTGCATGAGCACTGCGGTCTCTTCAAGTAAAATAAAACAAGAGCCGCCAACTGCAAGGATAGGAGCCACTAAGTTATTGCTTGTCATGGGCCCTTGTATTTATTTTGGAGGTCGATTAGGGAAGCTTTTCGCCGAAGCTCTTGAGGAGTGGAGCATTTTCTCTCCAGAGGATGACGACGACGAAGATGACTGAAGAAGATGACTGCAATTTAGGACATTTAGTGCCGACGAAAGGCAAGAAGATCTGTGTCTTATCTTTGAAAAATTGATTTTAATACCTTAACTATTCATTTTTGTTAATTATAATCAGAGATCAGCGGGTTTTAATTGAATTTAAATTAATAATTTCATTAGGGTCGATTCATGCAGCATATATGCCAATAGCCGCGTATTAGCCATCACATTTGCCCATCTGAATTTCAAAGACATTTAAAAAAAATCCAGACGGCAAATGCGACAGCCTTGCGTATTTTGCAAGTGAATCCACCTTATTAGCCATTGATTAGAACAACCAAAATATTATAGTTTGTGGCAAGGGGGGGTTGGGTGGGGGGGGGGGGGGGGAAGGGAGTTGTTGTTTCCAGGTCTTTAAAGTGAAGTGAAGTGTTAAATTTTGGACAGAAGCTGAAAATATTTTTCAAAATTATTGAAATTCAAATCATTGCAGACACAATACTGTGAGACTATTGCACAATTATCCCAATTTCAGTTAAAATGTTGCGAATATGGATACCCTCTTTTAGACTATAGCCCATAGACATATAGGTATTTTTGGTTTTGGGAGACAAAACTTCAGGGGAGATGACTTTTGGGCAACTTGACCGGTTTCCTCCAAACCTCTTTCACCCACAAGAATTAGAAAAAAGGGGTTCATTCCCAGTCTATGTCAAAAGGAAGCCACACGAGACTTGACAGTATGTGACCTCAAAGCCTACGAAACTTTAGAAAAGCAAAAATCACAACCATGCCTCTGCGATTTGAAAGCCAATGATGGATCTTTGTCATATGATAAAAATAGTGTAGTACACGTACACTGTTAATTGCCAGGATCAGAATGGACTGCAGAGGAAGGTGAAGAGCGGGAAGGTCCAGGTAATTTGCAATTGGTAGTTGTTCTGAATGAAATGGCTAGAGAGGCACCTAAAAATTTCATTCTTGAATAAAAGAAATGCTCCAAATTTTCATTATTATGTTGCCACTATTGTTTGCGAAAATCAGAAAGATGGCAGTCCTTTAATTGAAAATGGTACAAACATAATCCAGAGGTGTGTGTGTTCCTAAAGATTTTAATAATACTTGAAGTTGAGATACAATAAACACCCTGAATAAAGTATTACTGTGGAATACTTGCAATTAGTGCTTTTTTCAAAGTTGGTGTCACAAGCTTTCAAGTCTCATGTGACTCATTTAACTGGTGAATCCTAGTATTGCAAATCAAACTTAAGTTACAGGTGAGACTTATTTAATTTTCCATTTAAAAATAACTATTGATTTCTCTCTCCTTTTATGTAACAATAACAATATTGTTACGATATTGTTATTATTTTCTAGATTAAGCCATTACATGACCCAAATTGTCATCCCTCCTTGAAACCAATCCAAGAATTCACATTCAAGGCCCGGGGGGGGGGGGGGGGGTACTGCCATATATGGGCTATATGGGTATGTGCCGCTGTGAAGGGTATGGTTTTCAAGCAGTTTACTCTAGGATAGGGTATATAAATCAGAGCGTTTGGGTCTAGAATAGGGTATCATTTTTCAGGAAACTGATCAGTTGGTTGAAGATTTTATCTAGACTGGGGAAACAGCTACTCTAGGATAGGGGGATTTTGAAAGTTTACTCTAGTATAGGGTAGCAAAATTCAGCTGAACTAGCTCTGGTATAGGTCAAGGGTTCCAGGGTCCCAGCGGCACATCCCCACCCAGAAATTCCTAAAGTGCCCCCCCCGGGATTCAAGGTCACATTCCCAGTGTTTAAGACTGAAATAAAACAATATTTGTTTAAGTCTTTATCTCTTGATAATAATCTGTTTTCTCTTTATTTGATAGGAATCAGCTTTCAGTTACCACTGAAGATCAAAGAGAATGGTGCTCTTCTATTAGAAGCATTTTTGGATATTCTTTTACCAAAAATACTGTCTTCTTTTACTAAGTACATTTTCTACACTTTTTTTTCGCAAGATTATGATAATTTTTTTATCGTTGGGGATAGAATTTTATATAAATTCTAGAAAAGACTCTTTGAATACATTCAAATATTTTTATAGATAATTATCAGTATAATTTTCTGGCACTTGTTCGTTGCCAATAAGAATGTCTTTAGAAGTACTGTGCATACAATTCTCATCTTTTGTTTTCTCAGTCTGATGTTTTATCATCATAGAACACAATAACTTTTATAGAAAATGGTTTAGATGGATTTTGTTATTTTTTTGAACAGTTTGTTATATTTTTTAGCATCTTCCCTTTTCATCATAACACAATATTTTTTAGATATAGGCCTAGCCCTTGTATTTGTTAAAAGGTTAAAAAAAGCAATCTAGCAGCTTATTTTTAACCTCCATAAAATGCGTTTCTGTGAGAGTTTGCAAGAAAGTTGGATGAAGGTGACATTGTGTTTTGAAAATAGGTTTGGTACCATATGTAATAATATTATTTCAAGTTAGGAAAAGGTTACCAGTGGTTTATGATATTTAAATGTTAAAATTCATTTACAAGTCACTAATATTAACTATGCAGTAACCAAGGGGAAAACAAAAACTGAAAGATCTTGTATTTGGCGGAACACTTACGCGAATCAGGTACTGAGAGGCCACATACATGTATTTGGACAGGTCTTTGTATCATACGATTTGCTGGGCTACGTTCTGGTGAACCTTGTATAAAACTAATATCCATTTGGGGGTGGGGGAAGGGGAGGGGAGGTTTAGGTTCAGGCAAATTTTATGTTACTTCAATAAAAATGTTGTAAAGTCAACTCTCTACTCAGACACCTTAATAAGATGACACCCCGCAAACACGTTTTACCTAGAGTTGGTCCCTGCCTTTCTTTACTCCTTTTTGGTTGACTCTCTTTAAGACAGACATCTTCCTGAGATGGACACTGAGTGCCGGTTCCAAAGGTGTCTGTCAACTGTATAAAGAAATTCTCTCAAGATGTGAACCTCAGAAAATGTAAATCTCCACCCCACCCCTCCCTCCAACCTTCCAGAGCTGTATTCTCTCATTACAGAGAAACAGTTAAACGGTCATCACAAATGCCTCTTGTACCACAAGTGAGTGTAGCCAGGAGCCCATAACCCCTACAAAGCCGTTTTTTGTTGTCACGCAATGTTCCTCCCCAGAGGACGAGTATTGCATTGCGTGACAACACAGGACGACTGTGTAGCAGACTACTAGTGAGTGGAGATGTATATAGACCAGTAGTGTTTATTATGATAGCCAGTTATAGTGATATTTCGCATTTTGTCACATAGTGATATTGATGTGCCAACTAGGACTTAATTGGCTCTTGAGACAACAGGTTCTTTTGTTTCAGTGGTTGGTACATTTCATTTTGGTACAATGTTTACAAACAAGAATACGGCTGTCATGATGAAAAGGAAATCTTAAAAAAATAATCTGGTGACCTCATGCCAAATGTAACTAAAGAGGAATATGCCAGATTATCCTGATAATAGTGATGTCAAACCGGAAATGAGGGTCAATTCTAAGCTCCTCCTCAGCTCTCTAGTGAACAGCATCTCTATTGTCTCGATTTCCGGCAATTCCGGTTTTTTCGCGCCTTTCTCGCGTGAAGGAAACTGGACGCGATTTTTATTCCTCACCCCAGTCCACATGGTCACGGACGCAATCTCAAAAATAAATTCGTTTGTGACGGAGTGAAACTGTGGGCAATCTGTTGTTGGATTGGCGATAAAGATTTCCTTGACGTCTTTTGCGTCGGAGTTCTAATGGTATACATAGATTTATGGGATCAATCACTTCTGACTTTGCATATTAAGGCACCAGTTATTTTGTTGACGTGAGATCGAGGAAGACTCTTGAACGAAGCCTGTCAAATAGCAGTGTGTTGCTTTGTCAATTTCTTGATATCAACTGTTCTAAATGATATTCTTCTGAACGTTATTGCATATGTAGAAATCTTTGTTTGTAAAACCTCTTCTTCTGGGAATCTTGACACAACGGAGACCAACGCAAAGAGATGTGTCTTAACTCGTAAACGGCATGTCTGCTAGACAAAATTTAAGTGCCTTCCGCTCGATCAACTGTACATTTTGTATCTTCAAGTACTTTAGCGGTGAATGGTTCGTACCGCGAGCTCTCTGTTGTTAAGATTTGCGGTTCCGACTTATGGCTGGATTGTAAATTGAGTATGTCTGTGGACACCATAACCATTGGGGAGACGGAAGAAGCTGTTGGATCACGGCGAAAGTCATGCACGACTGATGGATTCGTTGTCCCGTCTGGGGAGGTCGATTGCGACCTGCCCGTTCAACGAGAAGATCCGGCGTTGCACAAGTAAGTATCATGTTTATTCCTTGTTGTATTAAAGATAAGCTCACCCGCAATTTGACCTGGGTTTAATATTTCCCTATCTCGGATTTTAACGGAAAACGGAACCGTTTTAACTTCAGATTGTTCCCTCTCTATACAGGAGAAATAAAGATAAAAATAGTTCTTTAGTGAATGGAATCGACGACAAGTTTTCAGGAGACCAGAGGCGATCGTAAGTAAAATTGGCATTTGCTGTCAGAGTGATTAGCTTCATTTTATTTTGAAAAGAATAACAGCTGCCAAATAGCGATGTTTATAAAATGACTCCCGGCTGTACACTCTTCGGTATGCATCGTCTTTGCTATATGGTTAATGTTTGAGAATATTCGAAACTTTGGTAAAGGTGTCACTGACCTAGTAAATATGGGAAAACAATTAAACTTTAATGACTTCCTAATACAACAAGAGAAAAGATGCTGTTATGTTTTCGATTTTTTTATGTCTGTGGATTTCATTTCTCATGCAATATAAATAACAATTTTGTCCCGTGATCACTGTAATTTTGAAAGGCTTCAAATTTCTACCTGGCAAATTATTTATTTAAGCTTCTAATAAGCAATAAACTAAATTAAAATTGGTACATTCAGCCACGGATTCATTCGGAAGATTACTTGTGGTGCTTATATCATAAAGTGTAAAAATCAAAATGAAAATTGTTTTTAACAGAGCTGTAAATCCTTTCCGTTCTTAAAATATCACTTGCAGTAATAAAAGACCTTCCTTGTAATTTTTTCAGTTACTATGAATAATTCCATATTTCATGAAAATATCTTTGTCAGGTTGCTATGTATATAATTTAAAATTCTAATGTGTCATTTCAAAAGTTGATTTCAATATCTATGGTTTAGGTATCTTATCAAGTCTAAAATAAAAGATTAATCCTCCAGAAGCATATAAGCATTGGATTGTAAATTTCTTTGAAAAATATTCTAAGATCTCTAAAAAAAACCTGGTAAATAGTTACATTTAAAATAATGATGAATTCATCAGTTTTGTTGCAAATTAAAAGTTCCAATGTGTACTGGTAATTGCCATTTTGCATTCTAGCTATTTATTGATAGTGATTGGTTTTGACAGAGCTTAAAAGTGCTGATTATTATAACATGGAAGTTTGATTGAAGTACTTGGGAAAAAACAAAAAATTAATGCAATCGCAAAAAATTCTTCTTGTACATTGTGTGTGTTTGTAGTTAGTTATATGATATTTTGTTACATTCCTACTCTCTGATAATATTTAAAGAAAAAGTTACATAATGCAACCCATATTCAATATACTGGTACAAAAAAAATTGAAATTGATAGATATTTATGCATGTATGACAGTAAAATTTATCAGTTGACTAATTCTTGGATGTAAAATACTTGCAACTAGGAATTTTTCTTCTATTTTTATAAATGAAGAGATAATCTGCTTTGATAGTACAGTTATGTCCCCTCAAAGGTTAAAATGATACAAAATTATCATTGCCATAGTGATGAAATTCGTTGCGTCACTTCTAAAGGATGCTGGATTCAAGGACATTCTCTTCTGATATTTGCTCGTAGTTATCGCCAGGCTACTTATCGGTCTTCCAAGGATAGGGTTTCTACTGTGTCAACAATAATATTTTAACAGATTGTTTTTATTGTGCTCCTAACAATCGTCCGAAATTCAAATTGTAAGTGTGTTTCGTTTAGTATTTGCTTTCATAATCAAAACTTAAAATAATTATTGTTTATGTAATGTGAAATATACGAAGCTGTGTCTGCTTAAGGAAGTGTTACCGTAAGTTGGCATCATGATGTTAACAAATATGTTTGTTTCTGTGAAGTATAAATGTAGTTAGTGAGATCATTTACCTAGCAAGAACATGTTAATATCATGTTAAAAGCATCTTACGGTTCCTATATTTCTTTAGAAATATTTCACCCAGATGCAGTGTCTTTGCCCAAATGTAAAGTGAATAGTATGATATAAGATAATACTGCTTAGAATTTTCCTTTCTATATTTTAAGTGTTGTGTACAGAATTTTGTGGAACAGTCTTGAAAGGACAGGGAGGTCTTTGTTGTGGGTTAACAGCATGCAAATGAATTTTTCCGCTTAGTTTCTGTCAACTGACCATCAAGTACCTCACCATGGTCACTCCAACCAAACTTTGCTGCTGTTAATGGCTGCACGTCAAGAAATATTTTTTTTATTGACAAATCATTCAGCATTTTCACTTCTGAGACCCTGTTGAGGTGAAAATTTGACGAGCAATATCGCCCTTGGGTTGAAATTGCAACAGTTACAAAGACTGGGACAAGCACAATAGTCAAATACCAACAGAGACAGCTTTCTTCTCAAAGTGTAAAACAACAGGTTTTGAAATGCAGATAAGGGACATTCATTCCCCTCCCCTGCCTTTGAGCAGGGGGGAGGGGATTTGTTGTCTCCTATTGTAAAGGGGATGTGTTTTGGGGAAATAATAGACAAGCCGAGGCAGAACTGTTGGCCAAAATGTTTTGTATTAAATGCAAAACCAAACAACATACTTTTGTAACTTTTGCAGCACCTTTTGAAAATTATCAGATCAGGGACCCCTTAAAACAAGGTGTGCAAAGAAAGGCATGTTGGGTAGCCTTAAGGGCTGGTGAATTTGGCCATTGTATTAGTGAATTCTGTTCTTAACTTGCCCAATGCACAAAAGAAATAAATGGTAAAAAAGATCATTTAGTTATTTGACACATTCTCACAAATTCTTCCTTTTTTTACAGGCCACAAAAACCACATCCTTTGCGCAGTCCAGTAAATAAATATTCATCACTAATAAGGGCGCAAACTATGTCACCTGTGTTAGACAATGTTGACAAGCCTATAACAGCCAAGACATCCAAGAACTTTTCCAAGGCTCCTTTGAAGCTTAAGTTAGCTTTATCACCTAGAGGTATGTTTAGTTTCCTGAGAATCTTAATGTTTTGTCCACCTCAGGAAACACATAGAGATTCTTTCAATTAAAACAAAATTAATGTGGTTCGATGTAATCTAGGGAGAATTAACCTCAAACCAACGCTTGCCCCTTCTTCCATTGTGTGAGGCATCCCCTTGCCTTTAGTAGGGACACCTCTTGACCCTTATATGCAGTCACTTGCTTGAAGTACTTTGGCAAAGTGTCTTTTTCTTCCGTTGTGTTGCTTGCTTGCCATTTTAGTGTGTTTTCTTCCGACCCTCCCTACCTTTTTAGATGAAGGTCTGCTAAGCATTAGTAAATAATGGTAATAGGATTGAGTGTAGTCCAATCTGGTCTGTAATCATACGAGTGATAAACAAAATCGCGGGAGTCCGATTTGTTTAATCACAAGTATGATTACAGACCGAATTGGACGACGTGAAGTTCTGTTACCAATATTAACAGTGTTCTCCTTATCAGGCGGTAACCGGTAAAATTTACCGCCTGAAGCAACACTTCTTACCGCCTGCAACTGCTTAAAGGTTTACCAAAATAAAATAATTTTTAAAAAAAAAAAATATGCGAGTTGTGATCCGATCCGATCCTCACAAGAAAATGAATGAATATGTGGAAAAGAATAGCTACCTAAGTACAAAACGTACAGCCCAAAAATAATGCACGTTCAGGAACTAATAATTCCCATGTTTTCTTGTGGGCAGAAATTCAACGCCTTTGGTTTGTTTTGCCGAGACTATGGTATTGTACTATGAAATGATCCAAATAATCTAAATGTTCGAAACTACAGATCGTTTTGTTAAACAAACGCCTCACACGCTTTATCTAACTTTGGAAAAGCTAAACGATTGAAGTGTTCACTTTGCACAAAAAGCAGAGAAAGCTGTTCGCTTTCCCAGGCAACTTTTTACGTGTGTACTTTCATGATTACCTTTTGCTGCCACAGAGTGAATTAGTATCAACGCTACAAAACGGTGTTGTCACAAAAAGGCAACAAACACTACAAAGATCTTTCAGGTTAACACTTATAAAGAACTTCATGCGCCTTCTTGAGGCTTGCGGTAATTTTCTAGCTTCTTGCGGTGAAGATTTTTGACTTCTTTCGTTTCAAAGTTCTTGCGGGTAAACCACAAAGGGTCCTCAAAAATACGGCACTTTCACTTCTTGCGGTGGCTTGCATGTTCTTGCGGCGCAGCAACTTCTTACGCCACTTTTTGCGCGTGCATAATTTTGGTTCTGTACTAGTACTGTATATGCAGCTTTCCTTTTTAGGGACATGCATTTTGGAAACATAGTAAAATTATTGGAATCAAACGTTTTAATTTGTTTTCTAAAGATAACAACAGCAGATTTGCGTAAAATAGGTCTTAAAATATGGGAATAAAAAATTTCCCAGTGAAGGCGGGTCCATGTCCCTCACTCCACTGTCCCCCCTCCCCCCCTCTTAGAAAAGTATATATTTTCCATGAATGGTCCCTTACCTGCTGAGCTAAAATTTAGGGAGAACACTGTATTAATCATAACTATAACAAAATTTGTGATATTTTAGGCTGTTTTAAATCAAAACACGTGAAATTCCAAGAGTTTTTTGCTAGCAGTGACAAAAAAAGCCGTTAAAGTCCACGTATGCGATGGCGCATACTGTCCAATTACTTAGCGTGTCGCGAGCTGTCCTATTACACTGTCCTGTTAGTGCTGAAATCAGGACAGTTGATAGCCAATCAAATTTGAGAATTTTGTTATAGTTATGATACTTAATTGATACTCCATAGAGCAGTTCAGTGTGATGGTACCTGGTGGGGGCCTCTCACTGGGTTGCCATGGATACTGCCTTCCTTGTGCTAGAGCATTGCCCGGCTGCACCAAGTCCTAAGTCCATCCCGATCACCTGCTCCCAAACTCATGTATTAGTGATGATTGTAAATTACATTGTAGATTCCCAAGGTACTACCCTATTAGTACATAATTTTGCAATTTTGGTGAGATAGTATTTTGCAGGGTTTTATTGTCAGGATTTAAATAAGAAAATATGAAAAAAGAACATAAACTTTAACTATTCAAGCATTCTCAATTTCATTATATATTTTTCAAAAAGTCTAAACTTTTTAAAATTCTAGATAAAGTGGAACAAGCAAAATGCATAATTATTTTTGGTACGAATCTAGTGATTCAGAGGAAGATGATAGCTAGATTTTCTACTCCATATGTAGTATTAAATTTCGCGAGGATTTTTAGTGCAAAATTAAGTACCAATAAGGTGGTCATTCAGTGACATGACTTTTGTTCTAAAAGAACAGAGATTTTGCAATGTTGGCTATAGCTACTTAGAGACTTTCCGTTATTCTGTCCTTATTTTGCCAGTCAAATTATTGAATTGGTGGGTGGAATGAGGATCTAAATGACACAATATTAATTTAAAAATTCACCATTGGATTCATGAACACATGAAATCCTACAATGTTGCCGTCAAAAAAAAAACCTATTTGGTACTGTTTCTTTTTAAAGGATTTTACAAAAAGGTTTGGGAATTTTTTGTCCTAAAATTGACTTAGACTGCTATTTTATCGAAAGGATTAAACATGCCTTGTTCAAATTTACATCTCAATCATGTGTGGTCACGTTTTTCAGGTTGTTCAATAATAATAGTTATCTTTCATCAAGATATATTTATACATGTAATTCGCACAGCATGAATGTTTATCTAAGAAATTGATACGTTATTTTGGTGACATACTGTACCTTGTTCCTGAACATAGTGTGAAGAACTTTCATTGCAAGTTCAAAGTTGTGAGTCACATGGTCAGGAAAATGTTTCTCACATGATATTAATAAAGAACCAACAAGACACTCTCAATGCAAATTTCTGACAGTAATTCGCCACATAGGAAATTTCATGGATAATTTTTTTCCTGCTATTTTACTTTAGCACATAAATGAAAAAAATCAAAACAAAACACCTAAAATTTTATCCAGCTGTTCAATATTCAATCAAGGAATATTATGGACATTTCTCAAAGGACTCCCAAAAATGTTTTTTACGGTATGTATATGCTATATGTTCTGTGTTAGATCCTTCAAGGCATAAAACTAGACTCAGTCTAAGGTATCTATAAGAGACTTTTCAATAGCTAATGGACTGGGCATTTTTAAGTTTGTTTTAATAATATTAATTTTAAAAAGTGCTCAGGCCAGTTTCAGACAAAATATGTCAGGAATTAAAGTGCTTCATCATTGGTCCATACTAGAAATTGCAGCTGTTAAGCTAGAATCAAATGTTAACAGTACGCACGTATGCATGTATGATCATGTTATTTAAAAATGTGCACATGATGAATTTAGATGAACTTGATTTCAATAATTTTGTGGTCCTTTTTTGTTATGTTCAAGAAGTCTCAGTAAAACATATCCGGAATGCTTTGTAGAATTTTCCTCTTTACCAGTGACATTTCTGAAACTGATTTTTTTGTACTGGAGGTCAGTGTATAATGCACTGTACAAAAAACTTTACCAAAGGTCACATTCTTTCTGTTTTGGGTCTTGTTTCCTTTACAAGAAGTTGTACACGTAATGATATATAACAAGCGTGAAATTAGTGGAGTCACAACACTGGCTGTTTAAAATTACAAATCTAGTTAAAATAACTTTTACTCTTATTGTACAAACTAACCATTGAAACTGTAAAGTTAATACAGTGAAAATGCCACCCTTCTTGTTACAGTCATTTATGGTGATGTTTAGCTGTCTAGATCAGCTCAACCTACTAGCCCTTAGATAGAATGAACATTTTAACCTTTAAGCCCCACCATCCACGTATAAATTCTGCAAACTGACCTCTAGACATTTCCTTAAAGAATGATCGTAATATTAATTCTCATAACCTAATCTCTTGACAATGTGAGGATATCATTTGGAGAAAATTGATGTTGGTCACTTTATATGCTAACTAAATGAAGGGAAAGCAAGGGTGACACAGTGGTGAAAGCACTCTCCTCCCATCAGTGTGGCCTGGTTTCAAATCCCGGCATCGACGCCATATGTGGGTTGAGTTTGTTGTCAGTTCTCTCCTTTGCTCTGAGAGGTTTTTCTCCTGGCACTCTTAACAGTGTTCCTCTCTCCTCATGAACTAACATTTCCAAATTCCACTTTGACCAGGAATGAGGTAGACGAATAACCACTAAGTGGATGTGCTACAGTTAAATTGTATCATATATTGTTGGTATGGTTACCTCTGGTTGACTGTCTGTGGTCTCTTCTTTGTTAGGTGCAGCTTGGAACTTGGAAGATGATGAAGAGAATGTTACAGCTGCAAGTGGTAGTACAGATGGAGCTCCTTTCGGATACACTTCAGGAGGGCTTTATTATTCCACAGCTATTCATCTACAAACATTGCAGACATTGGTAAGAATTGACTGCATTTTTACAGCTATGGAAAAGCACATGATTGCTATAGCTATTCATGCTTGACGTGATTATAAGTGGTGGAAAAAAGTAAGATTTGTGCTTATCTGTAACTATTGAACCAAGCCCACCAAAAAGTTCACCCTGTATTTATTATTTTATTTTTTATGTTTTCTGAAACCACACACTTTAATGTTGTTTTTGACAGGGAAATGAGGAGGAAAACATTTCTCCATTAGAGACAGAGAAGAAGCAAAGGTAACAATATTATTTAACATAATTTATGTGGGGTACAAAAAAGTTGATTCATTCTTCATGCCAAGTTTAACTTGGTCTCAAGATCATAGTAAACCATAGTAGAACTTTGCTATGTATAATTATGTCGCAGGTCAAAATTGAATCCAGGTTAAAATTTTTTAACCTAGGTTGATTCTCAATTTTCTTTATGTACTATACCTGATTACTCATGAGTTTGGGCTAGGAGACAAAGGAAATTGAAAATCAACCTATAGGTTAAAAACTTTTAACCTCAATATAATTTTGACCTGTAAAATATACATTTAAGTGTTGGTAAATAATTGTGAATGTATTGCTTTTGTTAGGAGATAACAGTCATAGGTTGATTAACTGATTGATTGTCTAGGATATTGATAATATCAAAGAAATTTAAGATAATATCTACATAATTAAAGTAAAGGAAGAAACTGATTAGTATTGCAGTGAATTTGAAGTTCAACTACACTGAAGACTTAAATGTATTTGATACTTTGTTTTACAGTGGCGTGAAGGAAACAAGAATTAGCAAGCTTGCACGTCGGTTAAGCCAGAGAAGAGACAGAGGGAGTATGAGGTTAGACGAGGGAGTTGCATGCAAGTTTTGTTTTGTGCATGTGTGTTTTTCGTACTGCTTCACTATATATACAGTGTTCATCTACCATTTAAACTATTTTTCCATCTCTACTCAGACTTGTGTATTCTAATCATAAAAATCTTTGACTAAAAACTTTCTCTATGAAAACTAATTTGCATCACAGTTTATCACAGTCTTTTATCAGGGGTTCACATTACCTGTTTCATTGATGAATGTTATGATAAGTAAGCAACCTACTTTGGTTTTTTTTTCTCCACTTACAGAGGACCCATTTTTTTTTCTTCATCAGGAATCAAGGAAAATCACACAGTTTAGAAGATTTAGCATCACCAGGAAGTTTACACGGAGGTAGCAAATCACCAAGGTTGCAACGTACAATGTCAGTCAACCAGCGCTCCTCTCCTCGCTCACGGTTTTCTGTCCAAGAAAATAGATTCAGTTTCAATAACAGAGGTAAGTCTCTGAAAGAACTGAGCTTTAGAGAATGTAAGTTACATGCAATTAAATGACCAATTTTACTTTAAGGGGCGTACTTAATCAAAAATCAATATTACTTCTCAAATCTAAAACGGGCATGTATATGGCCTTTCGTATTGTATCATCTGCATCCAAGCTATCAATGACCTTGGAAACCACGGTATAATATTATCATGTGTGGTAATTATCATAGCCTGGGGAAACATCCGCTGTCTCTCCCACTCCTTGCTGCTATGGACGTCTTACCAGGAGGGTCATCTGCACCTCAGTGACAGAAATTAGAGAAATGAAGTGTTCATGGCTAAAATAATATTTTTTTTAGATTTTAAAGACAAGTCAAAGAAGAGGAAAGAAACCAGTGTTGATGGTAAGTAATTTTTTTATGATGCCTCATTTCTTTTCCTATTTCATGAAAAAAATAATTAATTATTTTTATTATTAATTATTGTGATGTAGAATAAATTCGTCTTGGCTAAAGGTACTAGTAAAATAGTAGATAAGTAGTAAAGTGTTACTTTTGTCATTCTTTCACAGCTCTAGTGGATGCTATTGTTAGAAAGGAAACTGATGAAATTAGGAATATTTTGGAATCAGAGGATATAGACATCAATGGGTAAGCATGATCAATTTCAACTCATTTGTATATATGAGATTAACAGGTTTCTTTTCTCCACAAAGAGAACATTAAAATTATTATTATGGGAGGGAGTTTTTGCTTTACATTACACCTGTATCAATTCACTAATTTAAAACAGTGCATCAAGTAAACTAAGGAAATCTCTCTGAAAATTAGAATCAGAATGCATTATGTCAAATGTCTAACCAATTTGTTGCAAAACATTAGAAACCATGCACAATCAGTGACAACAGTACACTGTAATTGACACACTTGTCTAAAACATGTTCTATTATTAAAAATTTGATTTGAACATTTATCATTTAATTCTGTTTAAACACCAGTAAATCCCCCCAGCCCCTGAATCAATGTTGTTTGCAGTCGAAGAAAGACCTGAGAGTTAACAGAGTTGTCATTAAGTGCCGGCAGCTGGCTAAATTAACGACTACTTGGAGGTTTGAGCCATCTACTTTTTGGGAAAAAAGGGTCAAGTGAGAGAGTGAAAGCCTGAAATTGCCCACAGCACTCAGTTACCAAACCGCCTACTTTTATATTCTAGCTGTGTACTTCAAAAATTAATGAGAACCCTGAGTTTAAAATACAACATTGATTTGGGGGGAGGGGTGGGGTTTACACCGGGGGAGGGGACAAACATTTTCACTATGCAAAGGGGTCCTTTTTTTAAAGTGTCTCAACATTTTTGTCCCTCATTGCAGTTTGGATCTGACTGCATAGTACATAGATTTTGTAAGCTCAACTAACAGGTGAAATAACTAATTGCTGCCCCTTAAAAATGCAGGGTTAATGATGACGGCTTTGCACCCCTTGATGTTGCTGTCATGCTCGGTTACCATCCCATCATAAAAATGCTTTTGTTGTATGGTGCACAGGAAAGCTCCAAATGTAAGTAGGAAGTATTGCCGTCAAGGACTGTTGTAGTCTTTCCCTTTTATTTATTGTCAGTTTTCAATAGGCCATTTCTGAGTTCCTCCGGGCCTCTGTACTGTATCAAAACAAGATTAAGTGCTCAGCCTTTTATATGGAAAGGATTTTTCATTCCATGCTCATTTTCACAAGAAAGGCTGTGCACTTGGCCTTATTTTGAAAGAGGGGGTTTGTGGAACTCGGAAGTGGCGTATTCTCTGTACCCTCATGACGTCTTGTTTGACGAAAGGTTTTATTGCTGCAACTAACTATCTCCCTCAAACGTGATGTTAACTTGCCAAAAATAGTGAATAATGATTTAAATCAATGTCTATTCTGTTTACCTTAGTGATCGCATGAGTGGGTCATATTTTTGTAATACCTTCCCTGACAGGTTACTTTTTTCATTGGCAAATAACATCTTCAGTATTTTTGAACTCTGTTCCTTTCCAATTCTACTCCTGATGTTGAAAAAATAAAATAATATATTACATTGTTTTGCATTCTGTTATGTTGTGTCATGTTGCACAACATTAAATGAGAATAGTAGCAATATCTGGGATGATTTTCTTTTTCTGTGACAGTACCAACTAGTTACCTCACAAAGCACATTAACATGTTGTTGAGGGAAGCTGAGCTAAGAGTGGACGATCTTACAACAGCAGTGGTTCATGTCAGTTATACTACATCTTCTGAAGTAAAGGTAACAAAAACAACATAATACAGCAGAAACTCTATATAATGAAGGGCCAAGAGGTTGGCAAAATTGTTCACTATAATGAAGTTTAGTTATTTTGGAGTTTTTTTTTTTCATATATTTTACTATTACTGGGGTAAAGAAAATTGTTTGTTATACTGAGGACTTCCTCAGGGTTTTCAATGAAATTGAAGTTGCCAGCAGATTTGACCAGAGTAACTGACTAAATCAAAAAAGGGCCATTATTTTGAAACTTCAAAGCCCTAAAATGCAATTTCCAGTGTGCTGGACAAACGAGCATATTTTTCATCCAAGGAAATGTAGCTTTCATGCAAGTTTCGATTTATCAGCCAACCCAATCAATTCCTTCAAGCAATTATTCATAAATCTATGTAGAAACATGTAAATAATTGACTGAAATATCAACTAACTAAAGCATACCTTAAATCTGGTTTGTAAAGTAGAAAACACATCATAATTATGTTTTCATTGAGATTTTATGAAATATATATTTTTTGTGACTTTATTAAAACTTTATATTTTCCTCTTCTTTTGCGATAAAAGCAACTGTCTTTTCTAAGAAAAGCAGCTGACACATGATTTTGTCGGTCTTCGGTGCTTATTGCAAGCTCTGCTTCTTTATATAGAGGTTTGTCATATCGAGGTTCCACTGTGTGCATGTTTTTGTGCTCTCTCAAAAACAATGTCAATATATGTTCAGTTACAACCTAATCAACAGCAGAGGTGCAAATAATTTTTGAAGGACATAATTATGTCCAGCTAAATCACCATTTTGGTTAGATGAAATAAAGTATTAATGTGGTTAGTCTCAATCAAGGACACATTACATAGCTGTGAAAGGTTTGAAACCAGTAGTCCTTTTGTAAGTAGGTGGGGCATGATTGTCTGGGTGATCATAGTCCTGAATAGGACTGTTGTTGACATTGACTGAGGTTTTGACAATCTGCGTGGTAGTCATCTTCAGAGTCAAAGTGGTCATATCACTTCAGTTAATGGTGTTAAAAAACAGAGCTTAATACCATCAACTGACAGGATAAACTCACTTTGACTCTGATCAGTATTTGATTAATATGTGTGTGGGGATGACTTATTTACGTGGTTGCCGTAAGCAGTACTACATGTACTGTAAACAAATTATCATACAAAATGTCTATATAAATAAGTATCCTTGTTTGAGACATAATTTAATTTTTGCAGGAAAATGAAAGACTCTTCCAAGAGTGGTTATGGAGAAAACACCTACTGGAACAGATGAAGAAAGGACTCTCAAAAATAGGTACTAATACCTTTTGTGGTTTGAAGAAAGTCATGAGTAAGTTCATAACTATCTGATAATTGTTAGGTAAGTGTGAATTGGTGAATTAACCCTATTATAGCAGGTAAAGTACAGTACAGGTCTGTACCTCACGGCACTTAGTAATGCTAACAATAATACCTATATTGCAAGAAAGCTCTCCCTTAAAAAACCCAACAAAACTTTGTTACTGTACTTTTCTAAAAATTTGTTGAGACAGTGTAAGCGAGATTGAGTTTTGTTTAATGAAATGGGAGATTTGATGAAATATTGCTCAACAGTTTTCATTAATGTAATTCACAAAGTCCTTGGGCTCGGAACAAGGATTTCAGTGCTGCTTTGCAGACATTACTAACTGGAGTTAGATTATATCTGCGACACAGGCTAATAATATTGATGTTGACATACAAATGAAATTTCAAGTAATATCTCTTATTTTTGTTTGTTTTTTTGTGTTTGTGTTGTCTTAGGTCCACCTGATAAGCCAAGCAGTGTAACGATATCAGTTGCTTCTGAAGACTCTCTTCTTGTTAGATTTATTGAACCACTTGATGAAAAGGTCATTGTATCCAAGTATAAAAGTGAGTATGAGTAGCGGGCGATAGTGGCCTCCCCAACCCCCAAAATTGCATCTTGTACATGAGATTTTCAGAAGTTTAACTGAGTTTTCACTATTCTTTTGAAATTTGACATTCATTTTCTCAGACTCCCATGAGAAATTTTCTTTGGTGTTATTACAGATGACTAATTGCATCTTTAGGCCTTGAAAAATGTAAAAAAAGAATGCAATATTCTTTAAATTATTCTGGTACAAGATTTTTGTCCACTGAGAATTAAAATTACTCAATTTCCTGGTGGATTCCATCTTAAACTTTTTGCTTTGACTTGGATCTTTCTTTACTGTTTTAGTTCAATGGAGCAAGTCCCCAGACTTTTGGTTATTGGAAGGAGAATATGTACTCCGTGATGTTCGGTCACTAGAATACACTATCTGTCATTTACAAAAGGTAAGCGCTTATCAATTGGTCACTTTCATTTTTAGCTAGCAGGGAATGGTACATTGTTTGTTTATGAGTGACTCTTTTCTTGCACATTGTTGGTTCCTCCTAAACAAAGCATGATAGGCTGGTTCCTGATTAAAGCTTTTGCTTTGGATATTAATACCAGCCTATTTTATTACTAGAATACACTAGAATATTATCACTAGAATATTATTATTATTAATATTATTATTATTATTATTATTATTACATGATAACATGTTTATGTCCTTATTTAGAGTACCACCTTAAATGTAAGACATATATAAAGCCCTGTGCAAATGGATGCAACATTGTTGGCCAACAACTCCCAACAATGTTTGATGTTACATATTGCGTCCGTTTGCTTACCTTGTTGCATGTTGTTGAAAGTTGTTGCATCTGTTTGGACACAACTGCCATCACACATGAAACATTTCCCAACATTGTTGTTTCTAGCCTGTCAATGTTGGATTGCTACCACAGAACTCCTGCATACCACAGAGTGATACTTAGTGCCCTTTCATTTGCCATTGGTTTTCTCTGTCTCAAACACATAGTTTTCCAAGAAATTGCTATGAAAATTTATCTTTATAACTTTCAATGCTATCATTAAGAAAAAAAGAACAAGTCACAGCAAAATGACTTTTGAAACTGCTTGCCTAGACACGTTTTCAGTGATGGTGATTTGTGTGGGTAGGTTACAGTATCCATCTTGGATTTATAATGTTCATTTATTTATTATTGTTATTATTTTTTTTATTTTCTAGTCTGTGTCATACTATGTTCGAGTTTGCTGTGGAAATCTTAAGAGTTATGGTTTATGGTTGGAATCCAGTCCACCTTGTGCAATGCCATCAAGTATGCTTAATATTTGTGTGACTTTTATATTGTTATAACATTATGCCAACCACTATGAGAAGTGTAACTAATCCACTATTCATCCATGTGTGCATAAATTGTAAAGCAGCAGCACTGGTACTTGTTTTAGTGCCAATAAAAAGGTTTGAACTACAAACGTAAGTAGTTCAACACAACGTTAGTTAGAGGAAGGACCATCAGACGTATATTGGCATAATTCAGGGGGACACCACTCTCGATTGGCATGACCCACGCGATGTATGACCAATTTTAAGTGTTTTTTACCCAGAGGTTTTCCCTCTATCTCTCTTTCTTTTCTCTGTGTCCTTCCCATTTTTATGATGTGCCTTCAATAATTGGAGGCATAACAATCACAGCTTTTTCTCACTCAGAAAAGAATTTCCAAACCTGATACCATTCTAACTTGAGTACAGTCTTCTTATTTACCGATACATTGTTTTTGCAGCATGGCATGAAGTAGATGATTCTAAACCTCGCTTCCAAGGGCGACTAAATGTAATAGACGATTTATTCAGTCGGGTGTGGCAAAGTCATGAGGAGTTTTCGCCAGTGAAACCAATATTACCCCACAGACCTCGCAGCAACACATATGGCAATGAAACTGGTGAGAAGCGCAGCTTGTGATAATATTAAAATTCAGTAATAATTCTCTAAGGTTTTTTACAGCCAATAGGCCATTTGCACGATGCTGTCTTTTTACTACTAAGACCAGGATTCATTTCGTCTCTTCTTTCATATTTAAATTTGTTAATCCCATTGAGGTTTAAATAACAAAACCCCTAATTTGCACAAGAAAGCACGACCCTGAAGGATTCTGGTAGTAGTAGTAAAATGACGTTATCGTGCAAATGGCCTATTTGGGAAGTAGGCTGAATGTGTTGAAGCAGACTACAGTGTTGGAACAGTTACGTCACTCTTTCTTTACTAATAAAAAATTTGTCATAATCATGAGGTTATGGTGTCAAATGTAACAGATAACATCCAGGGATAGAAATTTGAAGGACGGAAGGTTTTTTTTGGCTCTCAATATTTTTTGTTTACTGTTCTGTATGCAGGATCTGATGGTGGAGTTTCCCCAAGGACAAGTAGGAAATCAGCCATGAAAAAGAGCCTTACAAAATACACCAATTTACTCTTCCACTCAGCGCCAAAATTTGCTAGACATTTGAAAAGGTAGGATGTTAATGAAAATCTCCAACTTCCTAATAAAATGTGAACTGGCATCAGTTTGGATGCCTTTTAGTCTAAGTTGTGAAGACATGGTGGTCTTGGGGTTCAAATTGCGGAATTCGTATCTGGAGGGTGGGGTGTGATTGCGCTGTCTTTGTTTCTCATAGACTAGGTCCACGCAGGTTCACAAGTGTGTCTTTGCAACATAGTTCTAAGGGAAGTCCTGTCAGATGCTGTGTTATACTCAGAGGTATAACTAGGTATAACTAGCGATAAACCAATGGAGGTAACCTTGCAACAGACAAACTCCCTTCCCTGCGTCTGTAAATGATTAGACACTCTACTCTTCTCGGGTAAGAATGAAAAGCTAGGTGGCCTAGCATTTTCACTGATCCTGACTCTCGTGGGATGTCCAAAAACAGGGTATGTAGACTCCGGATGTCATGGTCAACCTTATGTGTGTTTGGAGGGTAAATGATGGGTTGATATCAATCGTTGTTATAAAAGTCCTGGTCGTGAGGGCCTCTTTGTTGTGCAGTGTACCAGAGAAAAAACTTATCTCTCATTTTCTCTGTCAGAGGTGTGTACCTGGCTTCCCTTTTATTCACTGATGATGAAAAGCTTCTTGTAACGGTGGATGAAAATATCCCGATAATTGAAGTGGACGACAATCACCCCAGCACTTTTCTTCAAGACTTCTGCTGGCTCATGAAGGTACAAACTTTACGAAAACAAACTTCCATCAGCTGTTGTCCTTGTGGATTATTGTTTTGTCCTATGCTTGTAAGATGATGCCTTGCTTTTTAACCATCTCATTTGTGTATTCCCACGCATAACGCCTTCAACATTACATTTAGAAAACAAAACAGTCTGCACCCCTTTCAATCCCCTCCTTTTGTCATAAGTGAAACGCCAGAAAATTTACAGGAAAAACTGCCTTGGTTGTTATTGGCTATTTTACGCCAAAACAAATGCAAGCCGCATGTCTTGGACTCTCTTCCCCTCCCTTACAGAGTCTCTTCTCCCCCTCCCCCAGAGTCTGTACGGACGTACGGTCATAATCAAATTTTCTTACATCAATAGGTTTCCAATTTTTATATCAATACTGGCTCCGCTATTAATATTCAGCACAATGCTTATTACAGGAATTTGCAAATTCCTGCAGAAAAATTGATCGATTTTTTTTTCTTGTTTTGTTTGGATTTGTTGATGTCAGTCACAACAGGTTACCTAAGTAACTTTTTTTAACTACACCATCTAACAAATAAAATAAAAGGAAAGCCATATGAACCACTTACAACGCTGTAAATGATTATCTTATCTCAGGTTGCATGTACGTGGAAAGATGTAAAGAAACTGAAACATGAGATTGAGAAAAAATCATCATCAACGTCAGTCCTGTTTAGATGTAAACTACTCCAAGCTGCTGATACTCTTCAGGTAGGAGCAAGTTTATGTCTACAACGGTTTATACATCATTGTATCAAATTGTTGTCTGCATCGCTAAGCAAAAGTTCAATTTGGTGCATGGGGCTTTTTCGCGTTCGTCAGAACACATCCTAATCTGGTGTTCCTGTGGCACCAAGGAAGAATTTTCGAGCTATCACGGGCGACTGCAAATTAGCCGGCCCTATTAATTTTATCAGGGGCACCTCGGCAGAGAAACTGGACTCCGTTGGACTCGATTTCGTTTCCGTAATTTTTCCGTAAGCGACGAACACGGATCCGTAATCAAAGATTACCTCTAGTTGATAAGTAGTACTTTCGGATTTCATTCACTTTCACACCGAGTTCTACCAGTATACTGCATGACCTTGCATGTTTAATTACTCGTCATCACTGAATTGCTACACAGTCAGACACCATTCAGTGGCTGTTATCGATTTTTAAGATTTGATCTTTGAGGTGCATTGGCGAGAGCACTTGCGTCTCACTATTATCGCCGGCTATACCCCAAGTTATGGGAATTTCCTCACTCTCTAAAAAAAAGAACTTCTCATGAAGCAAGTTCTTATTAGCTACTAGATGTTCTGTGGGTAACCCATTCGCGTTTACATTTAATGTTTTTCCACAATGCATATTTTTTCTTACTCGATTCATACCGCCAGTGATGAACGAAAGTTGCGTGTTTTTGTCATTGTATTCAGGGAGCTCTTGGCAAGCAAGACCTCGGAAGACTGCACCACAAGCCGGTCAAAGACAGGAATGGCAGTACTCTGATTGTTGCTGTCAATTATGTTATAGTAAGTAGGATTTTAGTTGTGGTAAGGCTGCCACACAATTGAACTTTGGGGGGCGGGGGGTCAAGAAAAATGCGTTAGTGGCCAAGTGTGAGGTCAAGATAGCTGCATATTGGCCACAATAACCGTCTTCCCCCCGCCCCCAACCCCACCCTCCTAAAAAAATACAGCCATCTTGACTGAACAAGCTTGGTCAATAGACCTTTGTCACGCGGCGGCCATTTTGTCTCAGGAGACTGACTGACTGACGGAATAAATGAATGGATGAATGAACGAACGACCGAACAAACGAGCAAGTGAACGAGAGATGGACAGCGCTAGTAAGTTTCCGCCTGTTCATGCAGCAGGGATTATGAGTACGTGAATGATATACTGACTGACTGACCTAATAAATGAATGAACGAACGAACAACCGAACAAAAGAGCAAGTGAATCAACGAGAGATGGATCAGCTCTAGTAAGTTTTAACCTGTGAATGCAGCAGGAGTGTATGAATACGTGAATGATATACTGACTGACTGACCTAATAAATGAATGAACGAA
Organism: Porites cylindrica; assembly: GCA_964035525.1. Classification (NCBI taxonomy): domain Eukaryota; kingdom Metazoa; phylum Cnidaria; class Anthozoa; order Scleractinia; family Poritidae; genus Porites; species Porites cylindrica. The sequence goes on along the minus strand of OZ037780.1, from coordinate 4,052,271 downwards.
CGAACAACCGAACAAAAGAGTAAGTGAATCAACGAGAGATGGATCAGCCCTAGTGCTTTTTCGCCTGAACATGCAGGAGGTTAGCCATTATAGTGTATATTCATTTGAAAGTCGCCTCTTATTTCTTAAACGCTGGGTGATAATCAAGCCTGTAAAAGGCGAATAGCAGCAGTGATGTAGTTTTATCGATTGAACTGCACGATTCAAATTGAACGTACATACACTACGACTTAATGTACCCGTAATTCATTCGTAAAATAAGATCATTTTCTTCATGTACTGTCATGATCAGCAGGCAAGCTCCTTCAAGCCCCGCATCATGTCTTTAAAGTGGTTGTCTTTAAGTAAGCTTCAAAAGAAGATACAGACTTGTCCCCTGCAAGCAGGCTTACAGGATGAGCTGTTCTCTGCATCAGAGATGCTCCTCTCTTCCATTCAGGTCAGAACAAATCTCACTGCATAAAGCTACGGTAAAACGGGCTACAAAATAGTGCAACTTGTTTTGCAAAATTGCTGCAAAACGAGTTAAATAGCGATGCTGCGCGTTGTACTGCTTGCGAATCAAACCTGTCTCGCAGCAAACCAGAATGTGGAAGATTTCGAAATTTTGTTGCAAAGTTGAGAGCAGTTCTATTTTTTCTTGCAACAAAATCTGTACATGTTGCGCAGGCAAACCTGTCTTGCAGCAAGTGACGTAAGTCCTGGGTATGGCGTGACTCCCTCGTAATTTTATCCAATCTGATGTCAGTATTTACACAACTTGCAACAATCTAATTTGTTGCAAGAAAGGTTTTGAACGTGGGTGGTAAAACGCACAACATCGCTTTTGAATTCGTTTTCTAGCAATGTCCCAAAACAAGTTGCAAGTTTTTGTCGCCCGTTTTACCGTAGATTAAAGTACTTGGTACACCGCTACTTAGTTATTAAATACCCAGCTCGTACTCCGTCAGTACACACAAAGTTCTACGTAACGTGTAGGAATTAATGAGGTTGCACATTATGAGAAAATTACACGTTCACTTCGGTGAAAAGCATTGCTCAGGAAATTAAATCGCGCAAAATATACGGATTTGATCCAGGATCAAAAGTAAATAGTAGATTACATGTTTCAAGTCACTTACGAGCTTCTGTTATGTGTTACGTGCAGTCTTGACCAGATTTTTTTTGTCTTGAAAGGCATCTGTAGTTGAAATTCACTGTCAATTCTTCATTAATTTTTTCCTTTATCTTTTAGGAAAAGATACAATATTTTGAAAACAGTAAAAAGTGCCTCGAAAGGTGAGATTACTGATTCGAAATTTTAAGGGAGGAAGCAAAACTGACACACTACTACAAATGTGGCATTTTTTCTCAAATATTTCGAACATAAACAAATTTTGATTCTCAATTTCTGGTGAACTAAAAAAACCCACGCTGGCGCTAAGCAATATGAAATAAAAAGCTCTTTTTTTGCTTCTTAAGTGATTATGTTTCACTATGGCAACGAAGGTGCCGAAAAGAATGAGTGTGAAGGCCATTTTCAAAGAGTTAAAAGGAACCATTGGGGTCGGTTTGTTGACCAAAAAAATGTGTTAGCGTACAGCCAGTGTATTTGGGGATGGGCTGGGGGAGGGGGGGCAGTGTGGTTCAAATCTAAAGAGACATACTGAAGGGTATGGGTTAACCTTTAAAGAAGGCAAACAAATCGCGAAAATCGAGGGGATTATTTACTTTTCGCCATCTTCATAATCTTCTTGATTTTAAAAAAGTCTTAGCCTGACAAGAAAACGATAAATCGAATAACTTGACGCTGAAGATTCTTGTGTCGTCATAAGTTGGTTATTTTCTTTTATCCAGGGGTCTTTACATTGGATATCTGAAGCTCAGAACGTTTGTTGATGCGATTCACGTAGTGGTGCAGGAAAACTGTCCTAATGTTCTTCCGCATGTAAAGATACGAGATAACCCTAACGTGTCCAGGTGAGGAAATTATTATTAATTTAATTTCAAAATACCCCTGACAGTTGAAAATTATTCTGTTATTCATCATTTCAAGCAGCGGCCTGACATCACAAGATGTAATTGAGTGAAAAAAAAAAGTGAGCAATCAACAAAACGTATCTTTAAAATGAGGCTTTTGGAATGGTACCTTGAAAGTAAAGGAATAGGCTATTTTCGTGTTTAGTGTCCCAGACCTCTGTTTCAAAGGGAAGCTAAGTGCGATATGAAAGTCATTTTTTATTCTCATGCAAATAAAATCATGTTCAAAAGGAAGGTTTTTCACTTTCCTTGTTTAGCGAAAAAGTCGTAGTGACAGAAACATGTTATCAAATGTTAGAAGTTTTATTATTTGGCGATCGGGAGAGGGCTTAACCTCTTTCAATGAAAATTTACCGTGTTTCACTTTTCTGGTGAATAAATGTACAATTAAGTTTCCTACGGTATCTTTTTTTGAGAATATGTCCTCAAACCTAGAGGGTCTCTGCATTGAGAATCGTCCTGAAACGTGATTCAAACTCGTGTAATTTTTCCTTCTGCAGAGAGGAATGGCAGTGGCTTCAAACATTAGATTCCTTGAAGGTGAGTTGGTTTACCAGAAGATCGGTATGGTGCCAATATGTGCCAATATTGCCTCACAACAATTTGCGTATGACCGTTTAAAAGGCGCTTGTATTTTATACACATTAACTTTTTTCCCAAACTTTGAACATTTGAAACAGCTGAAAGAACTGAATGGCGTAGATAAATTAGGAACTGAACTGGAAATTGCTCAGAACTGAAAACCCCTTAGCCTTTTCTTCCCAGAAGAGGACATTTGTGTATAAGCGAAGTCGGCGGTGACAGATGTATCATCGCGTGCGTGTAAACTAATTTTATATGTGAAGCCTCCAGAAACAAAACACAGATGAACACAGAATAGCAAAGCAGGGAATTAGGAGAGAAATCATTTACGAGGCAGGCGTTAAAAAGGAGAATGGGATTTTTAGTCGTGAGAAGCGCGGAGAGAGCGCGAAGCGTGAAAGGCACATCCCTCACACGCACCTCTAGATCGCGCGCGTGTAACTTCCTTAACCAGCTGGCCACGCAGGCTAATGAAACTGGGAAGTAAAGAATACAGAAAAGAAGGAAGACTAATAGAAAAAGGTTTTGGCATGTTTATAATAAGAGTCCTCTTTTTTTGTGCAAAGGAGGGAATACAAGAGCCATCAAAAACGGCGCATGAATTTCAAGCTCTAGTGGCCAAAGCCGCCGAATCTTTAATGGAAAAAGTTGGAATCAGTAAAGAGGTATGCTGCTTACTGACCGATGATTAAAGAAAATCTCCTCTGTGAGAACAAACTGACCTTAAATTGTTCGAAAGAAAGTCAAAATTCATTTCTTTTTGACAAGCTATCGAAAAGAAAAAGCTTATAGGAAAGTCGCGTATTTTTGTACAAAATTTGGATTATTTTTTTGGTTGCTTCTCTTGTTCTGTAGGGAAAAAAGGTCATTCTAGACAAGCGATTAACGTCATGGTTTTTAATTTAAAATTGAAGATCGCCGAAATTCCAATCCAATTTCTTGTACGTTTACACTTTTTTCCACTTCTTTCCAAACTTGACACAGACGCCATCTTGTACAAAGTGAAAGGAATAAATAAATTGTCGCGCTTTAGAATATTATTTACACCTTCAAATGTTTGGTTGTAAACTGCCAATACAAAAACAGAGACAGAGAACCAGTACTTGTTAATAGTTTACAAGTAAATGGCCACATTTCATGGCATACTGAGCAGAACAACTGAAGCGTATTGTTTAGTCGCTCATTCGACTTGCTTAAAGTAAAAAGAAGATTTTTTTGTTGATTTGTTGCTTATATTGCAGGGGTGACTCACGGGTTGTTTTTCTGTTTGTTAGGCGTCGCAACTTCACAGAATATACGACCGTGAAGTTGTTGAACTGGACGAGAATGTTTCATTTATTATCGTGTTTCCCCCTCCGGAGGAAGTGTGCAGTGCACCAGGGCAGCAGGACTCGCTTTCATCGCAGAAAAACTACATCTCTCTGTCAGTTCAAACCTTTGAGATGAGTAAGTTGTTGGTACTTTGCTCAGTGAAAAGAGCTGCATGTGTCACGAAATTTATCAGAATTCAAATGATAGGTACTGCCACCAAACTGAGTGAAACTTTAAAATAGAGCCATTTTCGTATGATATTGAAATGAAAACGCGCGAGCAAAACAAAAACCACAAACGCAGGGAAGTAGAGCGATTTGATTGGTTTCGGTAAGTGTTGGTTATTTGTTTTATCAGCCAATGGGTGAAAAGATCGAAAAATGGACTCTTCGTTTTCCCGCCAAAGAAAACCCTAGTATGGAGAAGGCATTGTTCGATTGGCCAATCGTGTTGCAGTATGACGTCAAAGCGAAGTACCGATTGATTTCTAGAAAGTTCTTCGGGCATGAAGTTTTTTCGTCCGGGCGTTCGCTTAACCAACCAAAAGCCACGCGCGTTTGAATCCGTTCTATAAACCAATCAAATCGCTCTATTTCCGTTCGTTTGTTGTTTCTGCTTTGTCCGCGCGTTTTCATTTCAAGGTCATACGAAAATCGCTGTAATAGATACCGCCCTAAAACAGCCACCTAAAGCTCGTTGGTGTGATTCTCAATTTACGGGGACATCTCTGCTGCGGTCGCAGCAATGTCCGTCGTAGAAAGATTTGGCTGTATAGCAAAATAATCCCGGGAATTAACAAAACCACAATAACATTCTGCTGCCTTAAGTTTGTTTTCATCCAGACTCGCAAAATGTGTGGATGCCTAAAGGTCATGGCCCCCTCTCCCCCGTTCCCGTAGGTTTGCTTTCATTTAGACTCACAATTCATCGGGGGTACCGAAAGGCTATGGCACTCCTTGCCCCCTCCCCCTCACAGTTGATTGAGGGAATTCTAAAGAAGACTATAACTTCGTTTGTTTGTTTGTTCGTTTGTTTTTTTTCAGTTCACATGTACACATACCAGCAAGAATTTATCTGTCATTATTCTCGACTCTCGTCAGTTTTGGATATGGACACTGTTATTTCACAGCAGTCACTAAGAGAGGTAGCGCACAATTTGTCAGTTGAATACGCAACTTTTGCAGTAGTGCAAAGGAAACTTGAAAATTTTACGACACTCGCCACTTATTTGCTACTGATTTTGATATCATAGTTATTGTTGACCTAAACCTTCTCGCGCATTTGCATTATTAGCTTCGGCACATGTGAAGTTCGACGTTTTAAAAAACCCTTAATGATCTGTCGTTCTTTTTTCTTCTTAATCAAGGCATTTTCAGCTCGTGAAGTACAGCTGGCTAAAGCACGACAGGACCAGCTTTTAAATTTTCAGCGGGTGAGTAAGCAAGTAGTTAATCAAGCCTTCCCTAGGCAGAATTATTTTTCCAAGGTTTTGGGAAGCAAATTGTGCGGATTTTAGGGTAGTGCGCATGAAAGTTTTGCCCACTACCGGGGCTTAAAAAATACTCGAATTCAAAAATGCTAAGTTGTATGAGAACAACATAAGCAGGAAGGGTCCCCCAGCCTCGTTTTCACCTGTATCTGTAAAATGGGCTATTCATTTGTGTGATATGTTTATGGAATATTTTTGTAGGAGTTAGACGAGACATGGCAGGGAATGCGGTGGATATTAGACGCGCTTCATTACGCCAGAGATCGGCAGGTCCGAGGTGGAATACCGCTGGTCGAAGTGTTCGACTATTCGCTCTCTCATGGTGATGGCCAATGTTGCGTTTGTTCTTCAGATTTGAAGGGGAAAGTACTTTGCAATGGGCGGAGTAAGTTAATTACATTATGCCTCTCTCCTCCACCTCGATTTCTATCGTCCCCCCGCGCTTTTAATTTTGCCTCTCGTCGACTGCAACGAGAACGGCAGAAAACCAATAGGTTTAGATTAGCAAAATAACAACTTTGCACGTGCATCACGCTTCTTGGTACAATTCTATCGGTCGTTGTTGCCCGACTACAACGTGAAAGTGCCTAATTTCACGTTTTGTCGAGGACGGGAACACAAGACAACAACTTTCTTATTCTTTTCCTGAACTTTGATACAGTCCTTTAGAATTCAGCTCCCAAAAAAATTTGCAACATTTGATGAATTGAACGAGATGGAATAAGCGCGATAAAGTTTGAAACAGCGCGAATTCACTCGTTGTAGCTTAAGCTCCCTAAAGAGGCCCCTTCGGAAGAGAGAGAGTTGATACTATGTGAATGCAATAAAACGTATTCTTCCCAGGGTAAAACCATTCCTAGCAAATCGATCAGTTTTTTAAAAAATGTGTAAAGTTGGTAGAGCTTTAAGGGCCGATTCCCTGGCGAATTTCAGCGGAATTTTAGCCTGGGCTGAAATTTCGGTCTGCTCCCTGAGCCGAAATTTTGCAGCAATTACTCGACGAATTTCAGCCGAGTTTAACCGAGAAGATAAACTCAGGCTACATTCACACGAATCCTGATACGTTTGGATCAATTGAGGTTTCTGGGAAACTGCCCATCTACCCCTCCACTAACCCAACATTTTCCTTTAAGTTTCCCAGAAACCTAAATTGATCCATTTTTGAGACCGCCTACTTTTTTTTTTACACGAATCGGCCTTCCGTCCATCCAACGCGAAACCAGTGAATCTGGACACCGAACCTGTTGTGTTTTGAAACCACTCTCCAGAACGGTTTAAGGGCCCTTCCACACGAATCTGGATAAAAAATAAGCGGGTTTAAACATGTTCGGATTCGTGTGGACGGGGCCCAAAGACTGATGTTTTCTTGATGTTGATGTTATTGTTTTTCTGCGCTAGTTGAACACGTGCGTTTTAAAGCACGTGCAAAGGTGTTGAGCGTGCAGAGCTGTCGAAGCGCGCGTCCAGTATGATTGTTTACGATTTTTTAAACTCCTCTGTCTCTACAACGTTGGAGGAAACAGCTCTGTACAATTAATTAAAAAATACGATGGAGTCCTTGCAGTCAGGTTTTCAACTTGAGCAGTTGAAACTGAATTTATTCTTTTGGGGTTGTTTTGACCGCTCAAGTTACCAACATAAACGTAGAACCACGTTTTTGACGGCTGCTGCTGCCTTATGCGCTTACTGGCCCCATGGAATAAAAACGGCGTTTATATTTTTAGCAGTTCACGCATGAGTCGTTTCATTCATGGTATTAATACTTGAGATTAACTATTTGCCAAGTAAAGAAGAAGTTTACCTCAAACTTACCATATGTAATAAGCTATTCCATCATTGCCAAAAGACTTGAGTTGCCAGATAAAGTTCGAGTGTCCAGTGCAAGCCTATTTATTGTGCGTTTATTGTCCTCAGGTTCAGTGGTGAATAGTCCAAAACTTGGCGTGATTCAAATTCATACGGCGGGAGAGACCAGCCTTCCTAACGGAGCATCTGTTACGGTAAAGTAATAGGAAATGTTAGCAACGACGACGGTGACAGAAGCGAGAGCGTCAAAAGCGCAATAAGTTAACAAACAAAACGAAAAAAAGTGTGCTGCACGTGCAGCACACTTTCTTTGCACGACTGCGACGTGACGTAATGCGGCGTTTTACGTAAACACATGACAATGATAATCTGTGCGTGTTGTCCTTCAGCAGCATACAGCATTGGAAAATAGCAGTATTAAAAATCAAATGAGTCCTCTAACTGCTGTCAAATTGAAATAAAAGTTAGAAATCCGAGCTTTCTCCAATCGACGGCACCATTAGGGATTTCTTTCTCCTTAACTTGGGTTGGGTACCTGAGAATTCATTCATTCAGTCAGTCCGCCATTTAACGTCGCATTGGGAAATTTCACGTCGTAGTTGTGCAGAAGGCGGCAAAGAAATGTACCAAAAAGTGTGATGAACGTAATAGAGTTATATATATATATTTTTTTCACGTTGTGGTTGCGTCGCCGTCGTTAGTTAGTGAGCTCCTAATCTCCTGATAATTAAATTGTAGATCACACTGACTCAACTCGGAAATTTTAGGTAGACATGAAGAGATACGTTGATAGGGTGAGAACTCAGTTCAGTAACTGGTTTTTGCTTGAAACGTTAGCTAGCGTTCGTAATTGAGGAGGATTTAGGGTATAAAAACAGTTACTCACGTTATTGACGACATATCCCGAGCATAACGTCTTCCCACTCTAAAGAACCGCACTGATACATGGAGTGGTCCTGATATCGTATATGACACATCAAGTGTCATTCAAGATCGCGAGGAAAGGGGATGGAGAAACGTTGCGAAAAAAACCGCGTGGGGCTGGGGAGAGACGGAGTCGTGGAGTACTTCGGCTGTCGCACACTGATTTAAAAATAGTATATTTTGTTCTCTATAGTTTCTTGTATTTCATTTTTCTTTGTACCAGAATGGTGTGACTAAAAGATGATGATGACCGAGAGCCCGGCACAGGCTAGTGTCATCGGTCATCTACGGATAAGATATGTCACGTGACTAAAAGAATCCGGATTCAAGTCCAATCCCCTTAATACGGATACCCCGATATTACGGACACTTTCTATGGTCCCCTCAGTGTCCGTATTAACGGGGTTTGACTGTAATGAGGAGTCCGTATCAAGCGGGTGTCCGTTTAACCCTTTAAGCCCTAAGAGAGATCAGCATCAAATTTCTCCTTGTGATATCATTGTTTGTAAAACAGAGTGGTCATGAGAATTACGGACATGATCACACAAGATGAATTTGCTTGATATTTTATCAACTTCTCCCCACTACTTCCGTAGGAAATGAATAGGGGCAACAAATGAGAATTCAAATTTTGATCTTAGGGTTTAAAGGAATAAAGTGCCAACTGTATTTCTATTGTTCTATTAGCTCCATGTCACTCCCAACACAAGGGCAGACCAGGTAGTGAAAATGGTCGTGCAACAGCTTCACAAGAAATGTCAAGACAGAGACAAATCTGTGCCACGCCGGCAAACACAACTTTCCGAGCAGAAAACAAAAGACTTGTGTTTAGTAGCGGTGATTGGTGGACAGGAAAAGTGTTTTAGAGACGATTTTAAACTCCTTCAACTTCAGAACCCTTGGCGACGAGGAAAGCTGTTTCTGAGGTTACGTTCAGAGGCTCTTGCAGCATCGTCTTCTGGTTATTTTACAAGCGTTTGACTAATATAGAGTAAATAGTAACGGTCTGTTTATAAAATAGTTATAATTTATTATGAATTAAGAGATATTACCCCCCTAAGATCTATAGGGGTTCATCTTGTACAGGTTAACCTTTAGGGTTGCTGAATCCCCAAATACTTTTTTTACTATTCCCTGATCTCTAATGACGTTATGTATACGCACCATTGAATGTCTGTCGGAAATAACACAGCAACAATTAGGCTATGTCTGCACTATATCGGTAGCTGTTGCGTTGGAGTGTCAACCAGCATATGGGAAAGGAGTTTCTGTTCGCGCATGAGAATAGTGATTTCAGCGCGGTTTCTTTAACGGAGCGAAACGCCGCGCGGGATAGGTTTCTCTGCCACTCTTTGGCGCAGTGTGAATAGAAGTGTTCTCACTATAGAGTGTTTTCACTCACGTGACCAAAATCTATGCAAATTTTTGGAACAAAAGAAAGCGTTTGCATAACTTAAGAAAGGAGTTCAACTCCCAGAGAACTGGTTTGGAGCACCAACATGGCCGCCGTTTCATTGTTTGGAACACCAATATGGCCGCCGTGACGTCATGTGAAAACACTCTATACCGGATAGGTTTAAATGTCGACATAAAAAAGCTGTACGGTGTAGTGTAGACATGCCTATGACTGTGTCTACACACATGTCGTTAACGTATACAAGCGTCTATCCACAAGTGGACTTGTAAAGCACTTAGATGGCCCTCGTATAACAAGTTGAAACTTGTTCAACGGAAGAGAAACTTGTCTCCGTTTTCGGTTCTTCTGTTCCAGGCGTTTTGATAGAAGGGAAAATGGCACTTCCCTTTATCTGAAATCCAGGGACACGAAAAAATGTAGCCTGTGAAAACAGCCGACATTGCTCGACACCACGAATGGTTTCCCCGCGAAATACCATGCTGATGACGTGTCACCAACCAGTTTGGGATAGTGCTTCTGATTGGTCATGCCGCAAGGGAGATTTGTCTCAACCAATCAGAAGCACTATGAAATTTCTGCGTTCGCTCCTCGGACTTTACGCGATCCAACCAAATCTGATTTCGCCTGGTTTTTGCGGTTATTTAAGCGGTAAATAATTTTCGTTCGTTTGAGCGAAGCGAATTACAACGTAAACCACTTTTATGAGTTTATTGTTGGATTTGGTCTTGTAACTGTTAACATTCGTTTTTAGAATCGTACTCTTGTTTTTTTTTTGTTGTTGTTGTTGTAGTTTTGTTTTTCCCCAGTTCTCGTTATATTCGAACCTTTCGGTACGATATTATTGGTGTTTTTAGAAACTTAACTATAAATTGTCTTTCAAACAGTATTTTTGCGTCGTTATATGAGGGCTTTTGTTTTTTACCTACGTTTGAACGCAACCCCCTCACTTCGTTTCCGTTCGTTTGATCATCGTTGAAAGAAATGTTCTTATGGTTGGAAAAACTTACTACTCTTGACTCGTTACTGAAGAGAAAATATGTAAATAAGAAAAATGTGCGGGGCTTCAGCAAGATAAACTTAGGTGGCAGGTAGCATTCATACGTGTGTTACAAATCTCGTCTGGATGGAGGAGATTTGTGGCAATCTTGTGCAAGCTGTTATCAGAACACAACCAATTGGATAAACCCTAGTTAAGCAAGATGGGCGAATCCATCGTGAAAATTAGACCTAACTTTCAAGTGTAAGTATAAAGACAGAAGTTGATGATAAGACTATTTATGAAGTTTAGTATGAAAAACCGTAATAAACAAATAATATAATGTGAGATTTGTACATAACCAAAGTTGTGCAGGCCATAATAAAGTGTATTGAATTATTTTTCTCTTCTTCAATTGCTGACTTATTCCCTCTTAAAGCTGAATTTGGTGCACTGTTTGAGGTTTGTCAAACAACGAATTTATAGACTGGTGAAAACTTGGTCATGTGATGGAAAATGGTAAGAGGGGGGTCACCGATCGTTGCTCTCCGCGATATTCATATCTGGCTAAAATCGGGCAAAACGAGACCCAACCCATACCCTTTCCCCGCATAAAATGACTTAAAACGTAAACAAGACTACCTTTTATTCTTCTATTAAAAAAACTGTTTTTTTTAATCCACCGAAGCGGGAGCCCATTCCTGACCAAAGAATTTGGGCAGTTGTTGAGTGAATATTTTGGTCACGTGGTACATCACGAGACCAAATTAACTCTTTTCCTGTTCTGGGCAAAGTACTAAATGACCTGCCTAGTACCCAGGCGCGCGGCTTAGTCAAACCTGGAATCTACTTTTGCGCGGTGACGTCACCTAGAGAGTCTCGCGTCACTCGCCCACCTCTTCCCAGACTTCACGCAGACAACAGGGCAAGATAGCACGCCTTGGCACTAGCTCTTAATTTAATGATCTCAACTTACTTTCTTTTCTTTTGCGGGGTACTTAGTATCACATCACTTCATTTTCACCACTTGATTATCGTATTTTGCACATGTATCGTATCTTTTTTATCGTGCCTTGTAATTTAGCATACGGAGGAGATTTTTGCCTGCTTTATGGTATTCACTTGGACTTTTAACCTGCGACGAAGCTCTTGACTCAAGAAGCTTAGACAATATAACATTTAAAATGTATAAAGATAAATCATACTTAGGAGCTTATTAGTCCTCGGCTATTGACATCTACAAAACAATTACATATTTGCAAAAAGGTTAACTAAAATCTAAAAGTAATAGAATTTCCTTTGTCGAGCCATGTTCTACAAGTCTGACAGTCACCAACTGCAAATGCAACCTTTTTACAAACAATGTCTGGACTAAGATTACACCTATGCGGAAAGAACAGGATCCAACTGTGTATTATAGGCTTCTTTTATGGTCACTAAGCTGTTCCCTAGGTAATAGAGAGAAGTGTGACGTCATGTTACCATGGTAGCAAAATTTCTGGATCACAACAATAGGGAACATAAGCAGCGACGACGGTGACGCGACCGCAAAGAGAACGGCAAAAAGCAATAGGTTTACATTAGCAAAATTACAACTTTGTACGTGTATCACGCGTTTTTGTACATTTTTTAGCCCTCGTTGCACGACTGCGACATGAAATTTCCTAATTTCACGTGCCTGCTTTACGGAGTAGGTGAACACAACAGAAAAATTTTTTCCTTCTTTTTTTAAGCTTAGATTCGGTCTTTGGGACTCAACCCCAGAAAATTTCGCCAACATTTGACAAATTAGATGACACTGAATAATTTCGATGAAGTTCGAAACAGTGCGAATTCTCTTTTTAAGAGACGTTTTCGGTTTTTTGACATCTGGAAATTTTGCTACCATGGCAACGTGACGTAACGACTTCTCGTATGTGTGTACAACCACTATTAGAATGATCACCACCTCTGAGCCTATACTAGTGTGGTAATTTAGGCAACTGAGTGCCATCATGACATGGCCTCAAAATAGCGAAACGAGGGAAGTATCATGCCCAAGGCGTTTTTCTGCAGTATGCTTTCCATGATAGCTTGCTGGCAACAATGTTACCCAAATTGCTAATGTTCGATTGAGATTGAGCATGGATTGTCAAAGGAGATGGAGATGATCAAGTCTGATTGGTGCAGTAACTGTCAGTAATCACGTGAATGGTTTCTGACTGGCACATACAATTCCAGCTACTGTATGGGTGCCCTGTGGCGCAACTATTGCGGATTTTGCGCATTGATTATAGCATTCTGTGTCCACGTCACTTGCGATCGCATTAAAGAAAATAAAGGGATTTCTTCTTGTAAAATATTTTCCTTACTTTTTGGCATAAAAAAGTGTTCGTCTTTGACTCATAATGAACTGAAATCCATGCCCGGTGTCATAAACTGCTGGAGGGAACCAACGCAACTTCATTTGACGGCAAACGCCCATGGACCAGCTTTTTAACATGCATAGAACATGACAGTTACAGGGAAAATGGGTGAATAACGCAATGACTGGTCTGGCGAATTCTGGAAAGTTTTGTTCCAGGTGCAAAGCTATATCTCCCTTTGTTGGCTCATGAAACTTAAAGAAACACCATTTTTGAGAAACACCATAAACTAGATCGACTTTTGCGCTGTCTTCGTCCCACTTGTGCTCTGGTGTGGACGCATCTTCAGATGTGTTAAAATTGTCCCATAGTTTTGTAATTGTACCCAAAGCAAAAACGTTTCCTTCCTCTGCATCAAAAGTGGCTATCAGTTTGCCAGTTTGGATGGCAATAAAGTCATTTTCAACTTGCCAAATATCATTCACCCATTTATGAGAATGCGAAGTATCTAGCAGTAATATGAGTCTTGCACCTGTTTCGGCATTTGTGTTTCTCCACCATGTCAAGATGCTGTTAAGTGAGAGTGTCTTGTTCTCTCTAAGAAGCCAGTCACCATTATCCTTCACAGGTCCACTATAGTAAAGAATGTATGTGTCATAGTGCAAACTCGCTTGGGAAGGAAGAACACGTTGATGAAAAAATGAAGTTATCTTTTTCTCTATTTCGGCAGCTGAGATACCACTTGGCAAAACGCCAGCACCATAGTCGTGAATCATGTGTCTTGAGAAAAATCTAAACACTATTAAAGTAAGTTCCATTGCTTTGGTGTAGGCAACTTGGAAAACACTTTCTGCAAGACCAAATACTTCCCCAGTAGGGCTGTACTTACAATCAGGTACGACTATAGAGTAACCTATCGCTGTTCCTCCCACAGATTTACCAAGATTGCTTATGAAGTCATGCACAAGTAACTCTATAGGAAGAACAATAAACAGCATCCCAATGAAGCCTGGATTTTTTCCCTGCTACGATGATACACTTGCAATAACTGTTAAAATTAACGTACAAAATGTGACATTGATCGAGACTAGACAGAAGTGCCTGACTCCCTTTGATGCCATTATATCAGACATGGCGCTATCACTGAAATTTCTTGTTGAGTCTGCAATATTAGCGCATTCCTCAAGCTTTCCAACCAATCCCCAACAAGTTAAAATAAACATAATATGGATTAGCGCCCAGTAAATGGACATCAGTATGAAGATGAGCTTTCTATATACTGGCAGATCTGGTTCATATAAAAGCTGCATGCTTGATCCATAGAAAAGGACTTCCAAAACCAAAATTGCAAGTATCTGCAACCTGTGAGCCAAGCAACCGTAAAAGATAAATTTCTTCCAGGTCCCTAACAAAGACAACCTTGAGAAGTAAATATCGATAACTGATTCGAAGAAAAGATGGACAATGAAAGATGATAAAATGTATGGGTTGCAGTGGACATCAATGACCGGAAGGAAATACACACTTCCCAAAAAGAATAGACAGCAAGAACTCAGAAGGGTCACGCTTGACTTCGTATGAAACGCCATTAGGTGAACTGTGACTGCAACAGTTACTATTACAGTCTGTAGCATGCTTGCAAAGTGCATCGTTCCAGTGGTACCAGACAGAAATCCCACAAGATACATGCACTCCTCTGTTGAAAGGAAGATCGATTCATAAGAAGCTGTCCCACAGATTCTTACAGTAAGAGTTTTGAGGACATGGAATCCTGTGCTCATTATTACAAGAATATCAGTGAAATCCAAGTCTTGAAGAGAATCTATTGGATGATCAAAGGCAATCTCTGTAAAGGATAAAACACTGAAAAGCACGCCCATCCAAAGATGACCGAGTACTTTTCCAAAATGTTTGCATTCACCTAAATAAGTGACCAAGGAAATCAACACAATCCCAGAAACCATGATCACAACAAGAAGAATACTGCCATCTGTCGTGTGATGAGCCCATCGCTCTTTGATGCCATTTGAAGCTCCAGCGAAGAAGAAAAGAAATTCAAGAAAGTAAAAGGCAGAGGTGAATTTAGCAACTGTGCTTGAAGCTATAGGTAACATGTTGAATTAACAAAGTCAAACACCAGCGTTTGATAAATAAATTATTCTATTAGAACGTTTCCGTGTATGAATTAGCATGTTTTAAGACAACATCTGCTTGGTTATAGGAGCTGCTATAAGGTATCAATTACCTGACAAACTTCAGACCACGAAACGCGGAAGTAACAGAACCTAGGGAATTCATGAGAACTTAATACCAAAGAATGACTCTAAGTTAATAAAGAAACGTTGATCTCCTCAGTTACTTTTAAGGGAGTTAAAGATGTTACGATGGTGACGGCAACGAGGAGACAAGACACGACAAGACATTTATTATCATAATGTTGCCTGTACAATTTCGTGGCACGCAGTTAGCAAAAAAAAAAAACGCTAGTAGAGGCTTGCCAAATTAATTCCATTACAATTCAGATATTACAGATAATAAGTAAAAAGCAAAGAAAAAGAAAAGACGAAATATGTCTAATAAAGTCATAAGCAAGAAAGACAAATCTGTTTAATGCAAGTTGTGAAAGGAGCTAAGGTTTAGGAATTCGCGATTTTATTTCTCGTGTTATCATGGTTGCATCAAGGTAATAATCATTGTCTTTTAATATTTCAAAGAGCACACACTGATTAATTTTCGTTTAAACATTTTTTTAACATATCTGTCATTCTACCTGGTATCTCATTCCATAACTTAGTTAGCGCCGAAAATTGGGACGGCTTGTCTTAGTTTCACAAGATTAAATTTTTTGATGTACGTATCATTTTTAGAGGATGATCTTGAGTAATATGCATGAATAGATGATGTCTGCGAGAACAATTAACAATTTTTGAGGGTGCAGTATTAGTATGAATATAATGCATTAGGTAAGATACGGACTTAAAATAGAGAAAGCTAATTGGCAGGATATTTGCAACAATAAAAAGAGGAATGGCATGAACATTCCTGTTGGCAAAAAATATAAAACGGAGACCCTTTTTCTGAAGCAATAAGATTTTTGTTAAGTGTGTTCAAAAAAGCAAAAGAATGAGGTCAGTAGCAAAAGAACAACTTTTCACGTGCGGCACACAGTTTGGTTCATTTCTTTGCCTTCATTGCACGACTACGACGTGAAATTGCATAATCTCTCCATTTATCGAATTGAAGAACAAAAGGCGAGAAAGAGCGAAATGAGAGATCTCCTCTCCCGTCCATGCGAGAAAACCGTGTTTCCGATTTTTTATCCTCGTCGTTTTTATGATAATCAACAAAACTGCGACTTGAAAGATTGTCTGGGCACAGCCTGGTTTAAGGTGCACCCGACGACTATTTTCTGTAAAATATCGGTTCGGAAAAGCAAATCAGTATTCCCTACAATTTTCTGTTATTTGAGGACGGCTAAATATTTCTAGATGACAGTTCCTTTCATGTACAATTTTCGAAGCTTATCTAATAAAACCCGTACGATTTTGTGAAGTTTAATTTTTCATATTTCACTCCCCAGGTTAGGCTATTTTTTGAAGAAAAAAGGAAACCTAAAATGTTCGGATTCAAATATGTGATGGAAAGAAGACTCAGAAAAATTCTCACTTTCGTAATACGTTAAATTGTACAGAATATTTTCTAAAAAATAATACCGAAGCCCTTGTAATTTCGAAAAGACTCAAGTTCGCCTTATGACCGAGCAGATACAAGTTTTATAGCGCCGCTTAGAATGGGTTTCTAGAGATCTAAAAGTACTCTGGATAGCCTGAAAAGTGTTTTCAATGTATAAAGGTTGGAAACCGTCGTTGGATGCTGCTGTGGTTTATCTTTTTGCAAAATTTATAGTTCCAGTACCACTCACTATTACGCTTACTCGATCTAATAACTGCATAGTTTTGATCGTAAAGCCGGGTGTACTGCAACTTAGACGTTAACCGGGGGCGCTAAGTTGTTTTGGCCTCAACGTTCTCTTATACTGGTCAAGGTTCTAATTAAACAAGTTTGTATCCTTGACCCGGTTATAAAACACTGCTAGTGTTGATTCAATTAAAATCTTTTCTTTCTTAATTTAACCGCGGTCGGCCACTTCCAATCTTTAACTGAAAAAGATGAACAATCTTTTCCTCGCCAGCTCTGGGTGCCCATTTTGCACGCGTTGCTTGCCCTTACAACTCTTCCCACAATTCCTGTCATATCGTGCCCAGTTTCGCGCCAGAGCGAAAAAGGAAATCCACAATATTTAGAACAATAGCGAAAATTTAAATTAGAGGTCTGTTTCAGCAAGCTCAAGTACGTGTTGGAGTCAAAATGGTTGCCACTTGTTTTGCGAAGAAATTCAGCGTTGTTGCAAGAGCTCTGAGCCTTTTGAGTGACCCCAGACGAATATAATTGTGAGTAAACTTTCTTCTGTAGGTAACGTGATCTACAAGTTTCTCATAGTTCAATGCAGTTTTCTAGGGTTAGCTTACAAGCTGAAACATCTCCTTCAATGTATTGTGTCATTTTCTTACTTCCTTAAGTTTCGTATTCTGCTTGTTTCGATGTAAAGTCGAACCGCTAAAAGTGCTCTTTACCTTATGAAAAGCCTTAGTAATGTTGCCATGTCAGGGTTTTAATGGTAAGACGTGATACTTTTAGCAATATGGGATGTCAAAATCAACATAGTTTGCATGCAGCGACACGACTTTGCATTGTAATATAATCGTAACGACGTCAGTCCATTTACTTACACATCATGCGTGAGTGGACATCCTTGCAGCTGTTGGTCTGGTTTTAAATTTAGTTGGCACCACCTAGATTTTGTAATTTATACGTGAAGCTGTCTTCAGTCTTGTGGTAGTGCTGTGAAGGGTACTTCGTTTGTCCTCATGGGAGCAACTGAGGCTATATGAAACCCGACCCTGTGTAGGACAAAAAGCACTGGTTAAAAAGAAAAGTTTCCAAAAAATCCAGTTGGAAAGTAATGGAATGTAAATTTTTAGGGTTTGCTCTAGTGGAAGATTCTGAAACAAACAGACTTAAGCACGTAGACCTGGTTGCGATCAATGTTTCAAACAGTGAAAGGGGGTAGTTCTCTTCCCATCAGTGTGCACCCCTACACACAGATTATAATATTTATGGCTTAATATTGGGTACAATGTTCGATATTTCGAGATCCATATTATCCAATTCGAGACATCAAGACGAGTCATTTTTTTAGGGAGACTGAGGCTCCGAGACTCTTATTTTAAATGCTCTGTTTTTGAGACTCGGCCGATATTTTTTTGAGACATATCATTTTTGATTGACCATTCTATACCCCATTAGTAAATAAGTTCTAAGCATCACCTTCATTTCCTTCAGATAGGGAAAAATGTCACATGAGATTAGCAGACGAGGAGATTCAAGTTTGCAGATTTCCCAGACATGGAAGTACACCTCCAATGTTGGCTCCATTCTGGCATCTGTGTTTGCTTTTGTCATGGAGTACCCCATAGTCACCATGTTCATTGCCATTTTTGTGGGGCTTTCCGCTTTGCCTGTTGTGCTGTTTATGTCATTCGTGCTGTACAGTCTTCTCTTTACAATCCTTGGATTTGCATTGATCGAAGGAACGCTTCTGATGTTTGCAGTCTCGATGCTTAGTGCTGTGATATTTTTTGTCTTCTTTGTCTCTGTCTGTGTGACAGTTCTGGCAATGTTGACGTGGACCTCTGCCACTATTGGATTCAGCTTAGCACAGAAGTTGCAAGGGACAGTTCAGTATTTATTTCCACATTGGAATTTAAGCTTGGAGACTTCACCCAGTCCTGTGACAAGACATTCCAAATCAGACTGATGCACAGTGCTGTTAGCCCGCTTTGTGTAGTTGTTTTGGATTAGCATAAGATTCTACTTACCCCTCGCCTAACCCAACATTGACACTAGATACTGAACTTCCTACTTAAAGCAAAATGTTGGGTTTATAGGGGAGGGGTATGTGGGCAGTTTGCAGAATCTTTCGTTTCATAGGGAGATAGAGCATGGGGTGCGAGAAAGAGCAGAAAAAGAAGCCTCAAGGGTCACATTCAGCAGTGGAAGATACTGTAACCTTCTTCTGCCTTATGTACTTTGAAATGGCAACAACTGCTACAAATGCTGGCTATAGCAATGAAAGTATTTAAATACTGTCTATTTCTCATTAATAAGGCCATTGCTGCAAAATGCTTCATTTTCCATCGCCCAATGAGGCTGCGTTCTAAAAAAAATTGAGTGAAGGTGCTCTGAACCTGTGAAATTCAAAGTGTTCAGTGTAGGGATTTTCTTTGAAAAAAGCTACGATTTACTGGTTGCCCAAGAGCAAAAGTGAAGCACCAGGGGCCAATGGGTGCTGCTAAAGCACAGCTCTACCCACACTACCCTTTCCTCAAAATAAAATGTGTACAGAAAACTAAGCATTGTAAAACCTCTACCAGACTGACTGACCGATATCACCAAAGGTATGAGAGACTGCAATTATGGGAAAAGAAGCATGAAGTAGGAATGGCCAGATCAAAGATAAAACATAGATGCTAAAGTATGGATTCTATGACCAAAACAAAAAATGGTCATTTTATTAAACTTATATTTAAAACCAGCTGAAGATAATATTGTAAACGTTGAGGAAAGTTTAAAAGCACATTATGAGCTTGGTTTCTTCTGAATTACATTGTATTAATTGTATTTAACTCATTTAAGTATTGAGTTGTAAGATGTTTTAAGGCACCAATCATTGTTATCACTACATGGAATAAATTATACTGTCAGTGATGTTTATTTATTTTATAGTATAATAATTGCAGTTAACTATGAACCACAGGTAGCCCAATCATCATTGTAGCCATCAACATAATATCACATGGTGTGACAGCATAATCATGTAAGAGTTTGTATGGGAATGTTCAGTCACGCATAGCAGTTCAAAATAATGTGAAGGAACTTAAATAAATATTAGCGAGCTTAAGCAACAAGAATGCTGACATCCCAGACGTCATCAATAGCAACTGGAAGTTCCATGTCTTGCTTGATGGAATGCTTCTGTCTCACACAACAAATCTGAATGGCTTTGTTTTACTACCCCAGTACGAATTTGTTGAGTCAGAGCACCGAAAGAGAGAAATTATCAACTTCCAGTTGCCACTTTTGACGTCCAGGACATCAACATAGCTGAAGGTCCCTGATGACTGTCAGACTCCTTCTCTTGTGTGTATTACTTGTAGTTATGTGGCATTTGGGGCCATTTCAGAGCAGTTCCAGCAAGTTTTGAGTTCACTGTTTTCCTTGCTGTATATCATTTTGTCAAGAAAAACAGTGAACTTAAAACTTGCTCTGAAAAGGTCCCAAATGCCACAGAAAGACAAGCAATACACAGAAGAAAAGTGAGGCAGTCGTTTTTTAAAGAAAATAAATAATCAGTAGATTCCAGTAAACAGGATACCCATTAAGCAGCCACTTTCTTTTGAACCAATGGTGGCCTGTTAGGCTGTATTATCTCACGTCTACCTTCCGCATGACACATTTCCTGTTCAGATCAACCTTCCAAGTTTACAGTCTATAGCCCTTTGCCACGTGTCGAACATTTTGTCTCAGGAGATTTAAAAAGCTTTGTTTATGCAAGGCTAGCTGTACATAAACAAAGCTTTTTAAAACTCCTGAGACAAAATGGCCACCTTGTGACAAAGGTCTATTAGAGTGCTGAATTCTAACAGAAGTGGTGCCTGGAATAAAGCTCTGACCAACTTCTGATAAACGGGTAGATTCTCCTTCAATTTGCCTTATGTCCGCTAGTGAGTCAAAGGGAAAATTTGACTTCAACCAAACAGAAGCACTATCCAGATGTCGTCAGTATGGAATATTTTCTCTGCTTGTTCCAAAGATGTCATTTCTTACAAAAACCAGGCTGTTTTCTTAGGAAAACTTCGCGAGAGACTTCGCGAGAGATTCAAAGAATAAAAAAATTGGAGTTTCACGACAACACACAACCATGCTAGACTGTAATAATACATTTTACTCTTTGACATCAGGCCTCTTATCAAACTTTACATGAAGCGTTATACTACCAATTTTATGAGAACTACTACAAAATCAAAAAATATCTTTTTTTTATATCTAAAATAACTTTGACCAATGAAAATCAATAAGTAACTACAACAACATATCTGTCTAATATTGTCTGTAGATTGCAGCTCCTTGTACAAAGCATTTTTCTTAAGGAGAACTTGTGAAAACGTTTGAGAGTAAATGAGAATGGCAACAACTGAAAAGGAATACTCAACTTTAAGTTACTAGTTGCTGGAAAGTAGTGAGAACCTTTGTTGTACTTTTAACTTTTTGAGGTCTACATATTTAAAAGTCAAGGTTCTCCTCAAGTGCCGGCAGCCGGCTAAAAAAACGGCTACTTGGAGGTTTGAGCCATCTACTTTTTGGGGAAAAAGGGTTTAGTGAGCAAGTGAAAGCCTGAATTTGCCTACAGCACTCGATTACAAAGCTGCATGCCTACTTTTAAATGCTAGGTGTCTACTTTACAACTTAATGAGAACCCTGAAAGTTATAATATATTATAATGTATGTTCCACATCTATCCCACCCTGATCATGTTTAGGTTTTGGTTAAGGATTTGTTTTTTGGCTTTTAGGTTTTTCGGCTAGTTGTAAAGGTGTTTTTGTTGTCAGTGTTGTAAGTTTGTTTTTGATTAATTATGCATCCAGCTATAAATAATGAAACAAATTCACTAGCATAAATTATATTATGAATGGTTAAATGCATAAGTTATCGCCTTGTCCTACTCACATTACACATTTTCATATACATTCTATGTTAAAAGGTGGCAATAACAAATGCAAAAACCCACAGCATGGCTGGAGATAACTGCTGCCAGCCATACCAACATTATTATTGTGCACATGAAAAAATAATGGTAACTTAATTTGAGAGCCAGACGAGAAGATTTTTAGCAGAATGCAATGTTATCTTTGTTATATAGCCAATGTGTGTACATGTAACCATGTTACACAATATTAGTAATACAGCATAGTAATGTCTCAAGTTCTTCTGCAAACTGCTAGTTACATTTTTCAAGAAATCATTGAACTGGCAGCAGCAGATCGAGGATCCATAATACTGCACTTAAGCCCTGCATTCACCCCAAATAATATTACAATAAAGCTTTTCTAATTCTACAGAAAATCAATACCTCAGCCCCATTACATTATGTTGTAATAATAGTAAAGTTGTTGATAGTAAGTCAACTTAATTTGATTGTAGATGTCACTTGTGCACAAGCTTCCAAATCAGATTGAAAGAGAAATCTTATTCTGTATATCAGATAGAGCTAAAAGAATTCACCAAAAACCAGTTATCTTGAAAACATTTTCATTCTACGAGGCTGTAATTTAGCAGTGCTCAGAGGCTCCTTCTGATTTACTTTCTCCTCGAGTGACTAAGAAATCTTAGTTCAGAGCTTTGGGTTCCTAACAATAAAATTCTAGTCATTAGAACACAGCCCTGTTCTATCTTGGGAACAAAACTTGAATGATCTTATTACTTTATTACTTAAGACAAAATAAACAGAGAACTGTCTGGGATTAATGTCTATCTGCAAAAAAGCCCAACAGATAAGAAGTAAACCACAAGATGCAAGATTGATCAAAAGGTTGTTTCCAAAAGGTAAGGAAGAAAACCATTCAAAAGAGAAGCCAAGAATTCATAGCACCAGAAATAATCAAGTAAATGTCCACTTGAGGATTGTGGTTTTGTTATTCACATGGGCAGTAAAAGCCAATAAAACATATGATGGTAAAAGTTAGTGTTTGTTTTTACAGCTTTCATATTTCATTAAAGAGTAAACCACTGAGCACTGGAATGTGAATTTTAAAAAAACTTCTGCTTAAAGGGTGGTCAAGCTAGCACAAGCAACAATGAGGTGTCACTTGACATGTAAATATTACCTTAATCTTGTAAATATGACACTGCTTTGCAGTAACAAGAAATCGCTTGTTGGTTAAACTTATGCTTAGTGCATATAGCTTTTCCTCTTTCTTGAAGAAGTCTTTAAAAACGAATTTCAAGTCAAAATGATTAAAACTAAATTCCCTTGAATTCCTACTGTTCTTTGTTACAAATTTATTATCATAGTCCTTAAACATGTCACCAAAAAAAATGTACATTAACCTCAGGACAAATCCCTACATGCGATTGTCCATCACGACTATAGCAAGAACTTCTCACAAGTTACTCCTACAAGTGACTGCCAGGTTTTGACATTTTAGATGCACTCATATGAGGTTTGACCAGAACTAAAAATCATGTTGACCTGAAATTCATTTTAAACTGTACCAACCACACACCATCCATCACATCTACCACTTTCCATCAACTAGTATTTATCAAATTTTATGTTAGTATTTTAAAGGAGTATTCAAGGAGGAGCAATCACTATTTAATGTATACATCTACTATCCTTACATAAGTACTCGGGAGACAAAGCTTACACATGTACGGAATAAGTTACAATGTCCAAGATTTTATCAAACTTTATAATAATCATTTTTATCAAACAGCTGATCAAAGCCTGTATAGATTAGCACTTTTCTCTGTGACAATAACCACAATATTATTTATGAAAACTGACTAGTATAAACAAATAGAATAGAATAATTCACAACCTATGCACTAAACTACACATAAGTACTCTAAGAAATATGTAAAAAATTACATTGCAGTCAGTGAGTATGCTATTGCAAATTAGCTTTCTTTGTATTTAGACATTCTTATAGACGCAGCCAAACTTGGAATGCCTTGAGCATAGCTTCTGACCGACAAACCCTTAAGGTACAGAAGTATCTCAATCTTTCCTGTGACCGGTAGATCAATCTCCCTTCAACCATGAATAATACCCTTTAAATTGCAATTATCTTGAATACAACTTCTGCCACGGTTTGGTGCTTTTTTTTTAGCTTGTCTCAGTTACTGGAGCATCAAAGACTTGAGATTGTCTTGTAATATAGTGTCCTTCACCGCATGGAAAACAAACTTGATATTTTCTGTGTCGATTGCCGTTGTAAAGTGATGGAAAAGGGCTTTAGACCTCTCTCGACGCTTGCTGTCAAACATCTGTAATATAAAGTTCTGCACATCTTCCAATTTTCGCGGTTCCCCTTGAAAAGCTGGGAAGTAGTCCTTTATATTTGCATATTTGATCTTTTGCATTAAAAGATCTGTTTTGTTGAGAAAAAGGATTATTGACACATTGGCAAAGAATTTGTTGTTGACTATAGTCTCAAAGATGTTGCATGACTCCACAAGACGATTTGTTGTTCTATCCTCCATAAGAACTTGATCATACGCACTTGACGACACCAAGAAAAGAATCGAGGTTACTTCATCAAAGCACTGAAACCACTTGGCTCTTTGAGATCTCTGACCACCAACATCAACCATTTTGAAGGGGATTCCTTTAATGATAAATTCATGTTCCACAATGCCCTTTGTTGCTTTCCTTGCATGAAGAGCATCTTGTCTTGTGGGCAAGTAGTCCTTTGATAAAGAACAAAGCATGAATAAAATGAATAAAAACTAATCCCTGGAGTTACTTGACCAGGACAAACCCAAGTAAATGTCACTACTGCTTTACAATATTTGGCACTTTGCCAGTCAACTTTAGCTGGACAAGTATGTTAAAAGGCATAATAGGCACTTTGCAGCTAGCCATTCACGTGCTACAAAACCGTCATGATAGAGAGCAAGAGAAACACTGGGAGAGGACAAATAAAGGAAATTACTGTTTTAAAAG
Organism: Porites cylindrica; assembly: GCA_964035525.1. Classification (NCBI taxonomy): domain Eukaryota; kingdom Metazoa; phylum Cnidaria; class Anthozoa; order Scleractinia; family Poritidae; genus Porites; species Porites cylindrica. The sequence continues at coordinate 4,027,554 of OZ037780.1, read as the reverse complement.
ATGTGAGTTTTCTGTTTGTTTTGTCCCAGTGGGTACCTTGCTGTCCAACATGGTGGTTTTGTACCATGTGAATCACTAGTTGCAAAGGGCCTACTTCTTGGCTACGGATTATCATGAAAAGTTAATAAAATTATATGGATCATACACAGTGACTTGGAATAAGAAAAGGAACCTGATTTGTGACCTGACGCCAGAGACGTCATAAAATTGCTTTGGTTACATCTGATCTACTAAGGCCAGCCTATTTTACAGAAACCTAACTTACATCTCAGGTAAACAGACCTTCCTGCGCCGTAGCTAGTATGAGGCCAACCGAGGCACTCGCCTCGGTAAAATTTTGACGAATTTCGCCGATCATTTTTATTTTACATAAGCGATCATCAGATATTTTTAACGCATCATGATATTACAAAGAATTCAGCAATTCAGTCAATATACTATGAAAAAATTACCATATCATCGATCTTTAGGGGCTACGTACGTTAACTCAAATTTTTTTTGAACAAATACTGATCAAAACCATTGGCGAGGTTAACTATGTAGCTTGTTTCTGATTATTGCTTTTTAAATTCCACTTAAATTAACTCGAAAAAAAGTTACCAAAAGGCCCAGAAAACGCTGCAAATCGCATTTCCGAGAGACTAAAGTTCAAAATTTCTCGGGGGGGGGGGGGGGGGGGGGGCATGCCCCCGAACCCCCCTAGCAACTCCCGCCTGCCTCGGTTGGCCGTTTGGTCTGGCTACGGCACTGCCTTCCACAATGTTTGAATTTTTTTCCCTTTGTACTGCTTATAGTGAAAAACAGTTACAAGTCAGGGTTGGGCTTATGTGTACCGGTAAATAGTTTTGTTTCAATAAGCAAGTTGAAAGGTGTGCCATTGCTTACAGCACATACAACTTGAGTACATAAGTAATTTTTTAACAGTATTACATTTATAAATACAATAGGGTAGTGAGGACCAAAAGAATGTATGGTTTTAAGTATTGGCAAAACTGGTTTTTTTTTGTTTAAATGTACAAGTTTGACATTTACTCAACAAGAAAAGTATGAACAGCACCAACAAAGAAAGATTAATGTTACTGTTTGCCAAAGTTCATTTCCTTTTAACATTTACAACTTCTGGCCTTTTGTTCTGTTGATCTATTTGAAGTACTTGATTTCAGCTGATACGCAGAACTACTGCAAGAGGACTCAATAGAAAGACTACAGCAAGAATACCAGAAAGTAAAATGTCTAATGCCTAGTCAAACCATCAGTTAAAGAGATATTGTACTTCTGGCAAGTCCTAATAGTAGGTCAAATTAATCTTGGCTGGGATCACAAAGAATTTCATTCGCAGAGAAATCACACAGTAACTTGACAATGAACTGAGTAAACAAAATTTGATCCAGGCATTCAATAAACCTAGAGCTTTCATAAGTTCTAGGAGTTACTTTTTATTTTGCTATGGAAACGTTAAGTATGCAGACACACCAACAATACAATATTGGTCATTTCCTACAAAGCTTTTAAAAGCAGTATGTTTAATGCACTGCATAAGGTTGAGCACAAGTTGTAGCTTTTGTGCCATCTTTTCATCCAAATGGTACACATAAAAACATCCATTCTCTAACGAGGCAATGTACAAGATATAACCCAAAGACACAAAGCCATAGAACTTCAAAAGAGAAACATTGTGTTGATGAACTTATTGCAATCTAAATTGCTTTATCATATTAGACATGAAAATGACCATACTAGCATCTTTCATAGCAAAACAGAGGAAATGTTTTGTATGAAACACATCTGAAGCAATATTCGTTAAGGGCAATGACATGCACTTTCAATTCTACAAGGATTTAAACTTTATAGATCAATGTTAATAAAAATATCTTTGTATGGCCACTTTAAACACTTGCATAAGGCACTTAGCTTTTGTACCAGATAAATAAATGAAAATCTCTTTAACATAAATACCAAGTTGATGTCATGAAAGCTACCTTTGTTAATCATTTTCAAAAATGCTCAGCAATTTTTGGAGGGCGTGCTTTCGATGAAAAAGGAAGTTTTGATTTTTAAGTACTTGCTCCTATTATTTAAGTATCCAAACATGCTTAAGATATCTAAAAAATTTAAAGATATGAAATAAATTTAAAAGGAAATTCTAAGTTTTTCCATGAAAATATGAAAACCACAGACTAAAAAAGGGTAAACAATGCCAAATTTACACTCTACATTACAGTGCAGTACTCTAGAAATGATCAGTCTTTTGAAATCCTTCCATCTGCGTCGAAATTATCAATTTATAAAATATTGATAATAATCACATTTTTACTGGGTCTGATTTAATATTTGAACAGGTCTGTTTGCTATCAAAAAAATACCAGGGCAAAAAGGGAAATTAACAACGATACATTCCTTAAAATTGGTTCTCTTTGTCGGCATGTTTACACTTTGAACAAGACATAAACCTCGATTGAATGTCCTTCTGACACAATGAAAGAAAAGCAACATCAGAAGGCAAATTTATACTTACCGGACGACCAACCCGATCCAAATTGTCGAAAAAATATTTGGTTGAATCGCCCTAAGAAAAGAAAATATGATTAAAGAGAGACGAAACACGCATGGAAGAATGTCAATTTCACCCTCCCATATTGCATACGAAGTTGACTTAAATACGATACAATCAATTTCAATTTAGACTGGTGTTTCACTAAATACTTTGCTTTCTAAAAGTGAGCTAATTCAAAAGGAATGTCTGACTTTCCAGCTGCTGCAGTTTGATCATGGGACCAAAATGGTGGTTAAAAACAAGGAGAACAAGATCAGATCAGTTGTAGATGTATTGTGTCTTGATATCATATTAAATCGGCGGACCAATTTTTTTCCCCGATCTGTAATCCCTTGAAAGACTGCTTGCAGGCGTTGTTAATCAAAAGTAAACGATGGAGTTGCGTGCTGAAACTACACACAAAATCTGTGGAAATAGAAAAAGACAAAGAGTAGAGCCTTAATGTCCCTCGAACCTGCATTGTTGAACTTGATAATAGTCGATCGGTTCTGTGTTATGCATAATACATTGTTTGCGGTAGTAGTACATCGATCGCGAAGCCGCTTTCTGGCAAGGGCTATAAACTCTTTCTACGATACAAAAATTCAACCTACCACAGATCATATCAACAAAGTATCAAATGCACAAGCTTACCAACTGAAATTCTCTCCTTCTGTCGAATGCATCTTGAATTCCCCTATCCCGCCATAACCGCTTCACACAATCGAAGTACCTTAAGAAAAGGTCCGTGTCGATTATTTGAGGAGCTTGGAAGTTTAAAATTATTTCAGCGTACTGCTGGTTAGCAGGATATTCCCATTCTATTCTTAGCTTCCTTCGAGCGTCAGCCAAAACTTTCATGCCCTTTAGAATGTTACTGTATATGATGGGACGAAATTCATTCAAAGCATCAATGTCGAAATCCTTGCCATGGATGATGCGCATTTGCTTTAGGAACGTACTTTTTCCGCTCTCTCCGGCCCCTAAAAGTAAGACTTTAACCTGGCGACGGTATTGAACTTTCTCTTGAGCTATCTGTCTGTCTATTTTCCGCGATCTAGCTTTCTGTTCAGCCTCCTCAGGGCTGAGGCAGCACGCGTCGAAAACCATTATGGCCGACAACTGGCTGCAACAGAACCAACTACACAATCCACACCCACCGAAGGGCTTGTGGCCTGCGGAGAAATTAGCCTTTAATCAGCGTGTCAATTAAAGACTTCACCGGAAGGGCCCGGAAGAACACATCTTCTAACACGTTCGGAAGCCTGATTTTTCTTTGCTAATTACATTTAACAAATTTTATTCCATAGATAAGGTGAAGGAGAGACGATTGGTTGCGAAAAGATTTTTTTTTTTGAAAATCAGGAGGAGAAATTTAACCGACAAAAATTTGGTTATTGTGTGGAACTTTCATCAGTGGGCAATTTTAGCCAGGAACCTGTTTAGTTTTAATAATTTTTTATTTTTTTTTTGGAGCAAGTAAGTGGAACAAACACTCGGCACTCTCATAATATGCAGAATAAAAGTAAGTTGAAAATGCTCCGTATTTTTCATCGATTTTCAATGAACTATCGAGCAAAGTTTCTGTTCATTCGGTTAGCTATAAATTCATTTGTTCCTTTTGTTACTTAATGTTTTGTATAATCGAATCAAGCGTAGCTAAAATTACAGTTGATGTCAATATATGGTCTTGGTAACCATTCACCGTTAGTTTTATTTATTAAACTCAATTATTCATACTGTTCAGATCTGTTAACAAATAAATAACATTTTGATCCGTCTGTAATTTGACCCGTGCTACAAAATTTACGAATTTCATGGCCGTCAATATGCCGGTTAATTATGTAAGAATATTTAAATGGTATAATAAACAATTTTAACTCCTCTTGAAAACGGGATCTTGGTTAATCTCTTTGACGTAATTGAGTGCATTAAAATAATTTATTCAAAAACACGATTTGGCACGTTAGGTATTTTCTTCCTCAATCTTTGACCGCTGTTTTTATCTTGGGTTTGTTGACTACAGCGTCGTAACTTAAAAAGAAAACTAACTACCCAGTTAAAGTTAGAAATACTAAAACAATCTCGAAGGGAATTTATTATCAGATTTCTTATGAAGAAAGAATTTCTATAATGGGGCTGGAGAAGATCGGGATGGTCACAGAAATGCATTGTTTATTACATTTTGGTATTGTACCAAGAAGGGTTATTTTTTAATAATTACATGATGTTATACAGAAACTATTTTGACATGATATTTTAGGCATTTCAGAGGCTAAATATAGTATAGTAATCTTCGCCATCATTAAATATATATATATATATATATGTGCGTGTCAAACTTGTTTTGACTCCTTTCTAATTTCTCCGCTGCCTTTCAACTTTCTTCTCCAATCTCTCGAGTTCCCTAATCTCTCGTTCTACGGTTGAGTCCGAAGGATTTTTTAGGGACTGAAATTTTGTTCCAAATCAGAAATTTTAAGTGTGGTAAACCAGGGATGACACTTTGTTTTCTTGGTAGCCTACGTAGGATGGCGGTTTTGGTTGGGTGCGCTACGCAGGCTATTTTCTTGGAGGAGCGTGGTCGAACAGTAAATCTTTTGGGTGAGTTAAGAAACCAGACTAAACTGATCTATTTCGTGAAATCACTTTTTCATCTTCTTAATCTCGAAGTCATGGCAAATACCAGCTGGACGTGAGGGTATACTCATAATAAGACTACCTTAAGGTTTACTTTTGTGTGCACAAAAACTAATCAGGCGTAGTGGGGGTTCATAACTGTGGTAGGAGGCCGCGGATCCCCCGCAGGGAAAACACTCAAAATGTTCCCCTGGGGTTCGCTAAGTTATACAAGTCATAGAGTATACAGTAGATTCCCGATAGCTCGAACCCTCGCTAACTCAAACCTCGCGCTAACTTGAACCAAAATCGATTTTCCCTTGATTTCCTTCATATATTTGCTGTAATTTTACCCTCGGTAACTAGAACCCTCGATAACTCGAACCTCCAGCTAACTCGAAGTAATTTTTGTTTCCCCTCAGATCATTTCTATACAATTTTACCCCAGATCAAATCATGTTTTTAAAACTAAAGAGACGGGAAAAAAAACAGTCTACTGGCGTCCGAAACATTGAATTTTGAATTTCCCATTGACGTGTTGTAAGCATATTTTTACTAGGGGAGGCTGATGTTGTTTGTTACAAATCTAATGTGAACAGCTTTAATTATCAAAACAGTAAAACACATGTTCTATTTAGGCTATATTTTGCTACGTTTTGTTGATATTGTAAAATCTAGAAGTAGCTTTCAATTTTCACTTAACATTTCTACAAGCAAATGTGATTGAAACGTTCACTGTACAGTAAAAACTGCTCTTTTCCTTTACTTTCGGCTATTTCTTCGAGCTCCCGAGAACTCGAACTTCTTTCGATTTCCCTTGAAGGTTCGAGTTATTGGGAGTCGACTGTACTGGCCAAGTCTGCACTCATGGTCTTGGATTAGAAGGCTGGTAATCGTCGCTTTTTGTTAGCGTGTTTCGGTGGATTCTGTTTTGGTAAGAGGAAGTCAATATTTACTAAACGCTAACCATCTGGCGCCTTAACTTTGACATTAATTTCTTGTGTAACCCTCCCCGGCGGCGTTGTATTCACCTGCCAGACCTGCGGAAATGTCAGTTAAGTTCAAGAAGATCTTAGATTTCAGATCTTTTATTTTTGGGGGCTATTACAAGAGGTTACTACATAGATTACAATGCATTACAAAAGCAACAACAACAAAATTGGAACAGCAAATTACTTAAATGAAAATCATGAAAGGTGAAATGTGCCAGTGATCAAAGGAGCTTTGGCTTTCGAGTTGGTCACTGCCACGTGCAATTAACTGGCGTAAACATTTACATAAAACTACAATCAACACACAACGGAGAAAGAAAAATTAAAGGTGCAAAAAGTCGTACTTTACTACGATTTTATATAAAAACAATAGAGATGACTATTGGGTGTGGGCAGAGAAATCAATTGGGTATTTAAAAGGTAAAGTGATCTCAAATCAACTGAGGTGCCAAGTTTTTTAATGAAGTATTTTATATTTGTTCCCTTTTAGACTGATAGATTAGGCAGTGGTACACTATTTACACTTAAAAGAATTAAAAGTATTTAATAATTCATTTTTTTGTTATTAAGTTAGGTTACCTCTTTTCAATTGTTCGCCAAAGGCAAAAAAAAAAAAAAATACGACATGCATGACCAGAGTCTCTTGAAGGGGGTTCATGAACACGCTTTCCCGCTCGTTAGGTTTTTCACAGCAGTCGCGCATCCCGAACTTCTTTCATCTCTATGCTGAATCAGACAGTTTTCTTTCCCAATAACATATTCCGTACCAACATTTTGGCGAAACCCACCTCCCCAGTAGCGTCAAATCCCGTATCCCGTCAATAAATTTTGCGTTTTCCCGAATACCGCACTATACTTGGGTCAAAGTCCCGGATCAACACTCTTCCAGATCATGAGAGACTAATTGTGCGGGGTTTGATATTAAATAAAAGGGATTTTTGACCCTTTTAATTTATCGCCTCTGTACAGGAGCCTAAAAGCTTACCAATTAAACCAACTGACACTAACAATCTTCACGGAGAATTTCCTGTCCTTGATGGACTTTTTGAGCGCTGAAAACGTTAACGCATACATAAATGACATTATTGGCTGTCCAATTTATTGAGAGGTAAACAGGCAACCAGGCAGGAGTGTTCTTAACTCCTTCCGAGGGTTCTACCTTGCTCATTTGAAGACTTTGAATTCCGCGGACAATAAACTTGATGGAAGTTTCTCCTTTGTCAAGTTTTCGAGTTGCCGTGTACGACGCCGAGCAATTAAGTTCTTGCTCAAGGAAAACTTTCTCCTTCTCAAGAAAAACTTGTTAATGTGATTTTTAACGTTCATCTCCGGTCAAACTCTTCATGTTAGTACAACGCCATGCAATCTTAGCTCTTATGTGTAAAGTTAATTTTGTCTTATGTTGAAGTTGAAGCAGAAATTATAGCTAGGTTTTCTCAGCAAAAGACAACCACAAGCCAATGAGTTTCACTGCGCTTGTGGTTTGTTCATATTTCGCGACAATTCCCTTTTAAAAGAAAAAGTTAGAGGAAATGTCTGAGAAAAGACACTGAAATTGTCCTAGATTCGTGCACACTAAGGCGGAGCAAAAAAATCGCGCATTATCACGACCATTGATAGAGCGAGCTCTCAATATTATTTACGTTTTGTTCAAGCCCACAATTCTCCTGAAAATGAAACTCGATGTATCGTCCACACATATGCACATGAAAACAACAAAGTTCTATCTTTCTCACCTTTTTGCTATAAACCCAAACTCTTTTTTTCGATGTAATCTTTCGCAGCCTCTCCTCCGATCCATCACAAGCTCATAGTCAAGCTTTTCCTCTTGCGTTGACTGCGTCATTGCACGTGCACGCCCCAATTAATGGTCACGCTTTCACGCTTGAAATTCTAGCCAATTAAAACTCACGTAAACAACCCATCTGTTTTTGTTTGTTTGCCTCCACACTGCATTTGTATTTCGTTTTTTTGGTCATCGTTATTTTTAGAGATTCATTTAGCTCTCACGATACTCTACTGAATCGGTAGGCGTCGACTTGTAGTAGTAGACTTTCTTCTATCTGAGCGGAAGTTTTTAAAAACAACAACAACAACGACCACGACGACTACAACATTTATTTGCAGAGAAACAAATTTTCAGGGCCCACGATTTCTCGTTTGTAAAGTGGCAAATTTACAGCTTTCCGAAAAAAAAAGAAAATTTACAAATGCCCCGGGCGGGGCGAGGGTGATGGGCATGCTTGGAATAAGCCATTTGCGAGTTTCGAAAACTGTTAGTTTCAAAACGTTGCCAAGGGCAAAACATTTCTTGTGAAAAAGAGTTTTATTTGCTTGAAATAAAAAATCATTTTCCCATCAAAAGCTTCGCACCTAGCCTCGCTTTAAAACGGAGGACTGGGCAACTTGAAAATGGCCTACTGACTGAGGAATAACGGAAGGCAAAAGCTAGCTTTTTCTTTGCAGCAGTTTTTTGGGGGGTTGTTAGTTGACCAAGGAACAACTTTATGCTTTTCCTTCGCGCATATATACCGTTAATCCTCCATTAGCCCTCCCCCTCGGGTTTATTCATTTCAAACACAACTGAGGGGGGGGGGGGGGACTTACTAGGGACGGGGGGCTTATTTGAGAGGGGGGGCTTAATGGAAGATTTATGGTATACTAATTCATGTTCCACAGCGCGTGCACGTATTCGAAGGGTCGGAAACGGTTTCTACGGGTGAAACTCAAAACGTTACTCGTACTCCGCGCTCACCACTTTCACCAGAACCTATACATTACTGTAACAAAATTCTCTTATCTGATTGGCTATCAACGGGCCTGATTTTAGCACTATAGGCCAGTGCAATTGGACAGTACTTGCCAAGCCTAAGTAATTGTACTTGAATGGATTTTTTTTTCTTACGTATGGGCAAAAATGTTAGGGCGATTTTGCCCTTTTATTTAAGGAAGTTTTTTAAACATAGCTGTAGTATGTTATGATTAAAGAATTGTTAATAGAACTTCGTGTCATCCAATTTCATATTCGTGTGATAAGACAAATCGGACACCCAGGATTTTGTTTAATCAATCGTATGATTTCAGACCGAAATCCACTCACTCCACTCAGTCCCATTACTATTATTAACTGTACTACTTCAGTTTAACAACAAACAAGAAAACTTGTTGTGTAAAAGACTACAAGTGTACAATGTGCCTTAAATGTTTATTTGTTTAAGGGGAATAATTTACACTAGGAAAATATTGAAATCACCACTTGGCGTTTTACACCGACGGACAAATCTTCGAACCCTCTTTTATAATTTCAAACCTGAGCTTATCACTGTTATGGAATTTACATGCCAAAACATGTTTAAATTATTCTATTAAATGAAACAATACAAATGTATTTCAGTGTCGCAGGCAAAGGGCTTGTTTCCAGGGCCTTCGCAACCACAAGTGCAAGAGGAAGACCTGGAAACTATATTGAACAAGGATTTTGCCTGGAATATGTACAATGCTTGGATATATATTTTTTTTCAGATTCGAATGTCAAACAATAATGCCGTGTCCTTGATCAGAGAAATCCTGCACTCCACTCTGTTATATACTTATTCGACGTGATTTTTTTTCTTCAGTTTGATCATAATTCATCCTGATCGCGTACAGCAGAAATGCTGAAAGACGAAGAAAACTGGTTCCCAGAGTCCAGTTCCTCCTGTAGCACTCGCGCACGGGATTGGAGCACAGATATCTGCTGTCTGAGCGACTCGATTGTGTCCTCAAGCTCCTGCGAATACAAACAACGGGTAAATCATCAAAACATGGGGTTACAGGGCTCGAAAAAAGTCCCGTTCGACTCCGGGACAAGTAGATTTTCTTGCTGGGCAAGTAACTTTTAAAGCTCAATTGCCCAAGAGTTAAGGGTCAAGGCAAGTCATCCTCTATTAAAAATAATCATTAACCCTTTAAGCTCCAATATCTGTATAGAGATCAGTTTGGAAAATTTGTGTGCATTTCCTTACTGAATAAGTTGGGAGAATTTGAAAAAGGATCAGAACATCAGACCCTGAGATAAGGGGAGCCCCAGTCTCAAAATTTTTTTTTTATTCGGCCCTTCGGGCCTCAATTTGGTCTGTCACTGCATGTAGCATGTAAGGGGATATCTCGCAGCGAGAATGAATATAGTTTTCGATGGACGAAAACTCTGCTGGGCAACTTACCCATTAATAAGCAAAGGCAATAAAATTTTACCTCTCTGAGAGAAGCTGGCATTAAACCTTTCATTTTCTCTTCGTACTGTAATCGCAGTCGAGATATCTGTGGAGCAAAATATATGAATAAATATTTAAAATGAATAAATAAATAAATGGATGGATCATAACCTTGAACTGCCTTGAATAATTTTAGAACCATAATTTAAAGGCGCATCTGCATGCTTTCCCTGTGGCATACTACCCTATAGTTCCCTGTCGGAAAATGGTCAATATGATTCTGGAGACGGACTCCTCACCTACCCCTCCCATAGCCCAAAGATAACACTAACCCTTCACTTAGGGCAAAATGTTGGGTAAGAGGTGGGGGGAGGAGGGTAAGTGGACACTTTTGTCGAACGCAAAAACCTAATTACAACAAATCAACTAGATAGTTTAAAGAACTGACTACAGTTACTGTCAAAAGTCTTATTCATACTCTTTCTTGTGAGTCGAGCTCCGTTTGTTGGACGCGCTTCTCCAAATGCTTGACCATTGTCTTCTGCGTTTCCACATCTTGCTGCAAGGACTAAGGAGAAAAAGAAAACAAAATTCTCTTTTGAACGTTTATCATTTACATCCCTAAACAGTTCTCTTGCAACACACTATACTGGCCCTGGTTTCTTGAACGATGGTCAACTTTAATCTAGGGTTAATTAGGCTAATAAAGCCTATAAAAATTATTGGTGAGCCTTTGATTGGCGACACCCAGTTAAGTTAGCCAAAATCAGAAGAAAACGGTGTATAAAACAGAAAATCAACCGCGGTTTAACATTTAAACTCTGTGTTAGCTCTAATCGGCCTACGGGCAACTGCGTAGCAGACAAGCCTTCCATGAGCAAACTAATAATAAGTGCTGGGCCAAAACAAAAAAATATATGGGAGGGGTGGTTGAGGAGAAATTGGTAACGCAACCGCCCCCCTCCACACCACCCCTCCTTCCTTGCTTTTTAGTGATTTCTTTCAGGCTACAAAACGAATCCGGTTAGAAAATACGCGGCTTCAAAAATGTCCGGATTCGTGTGGACTTGGCGTTACTTAGCCTCCCACGGAGACGTTCTTAGGGGTTCGTCACGCGTTTCCACGTGGCGAACCCTTAAGAACGTCTATGTGGGACGCTAGGAGTTACTATGTTTGTTTGCTTGTTTGTTTTTTTTTTTTGGCGCCACCCAACTTTGTCTCTGTGCTTGTTCATGCACCTTTGTTACGAAAGGGAGCAACAGTGAAACATATCAAAGTTTCAAACAACAATAACACCAGGAACAAATTAATTCCACATCACAAACCTTAACAATTGTAGAATGATGCTTTTTCACCGATGTTTTCTCGTCTTCGTGTTTAGCTGTGGTTTGAGCAAGTTTCTTTTCTAAGCTTGTTTTTGTCCTGCAAGAAAGTTTAGTCCCAGTTAGTTAAAAGTAAGGTGTCTTTTAGAATGTGTTCTGATACTTAGCAATTGAATAAGCTTAAAAACATGGTCTCGAGGGATGGGAGCAGGGGGGCTCTCCTTGTCCCACACTGACCTCTTCGGAGAATCGAACTCCTAGAGGATATCCAATTTGAAAACTATGGAGTAAGAGGAGTTATAAATTCTTGGTTTAGATTATATCCTTCAGATCGTCGACAGTCGATTGAAATAGACAAATGCATATCTGATACTGAAACTATCGTATGTGGAGTGCCTCAATGCTCTGCACTTGGACCCTTGCTTTTTAATTGTATATTAATGGTATCCATAAATCTTTCAAGAAATTTACTTTTTATCTATTCGCAGTTGATACAAGTCTAGCCCATGCAAATGACAACTTAAGTACTCTCGAGTAATATTAGAGATGAAGGACTTTGTTAAATATTTGGGTATAATTATTGATGCTGAACTTTCATGGAAGCATTATACAGTCGACTCTCTCTTAACGGACACCTCTATAAGACGGACACCTCTGTAAAACGGACACCTAGAGTTGGTCCCTGCCTTTCTTTACTCCTTTTATTTGACTCTCTATAAGACGGACACCTCTGTAAAACGGACACCTAGAGTTGGTCCCTGCCTTTCTTTACTCCTTTTATTTGACTCTCCATAAGATGGACACCTGTAAAACGGACTCCCAGCGTTGGTCCCTGCCTTTGCTTATTCCCTTTATTTGACTCTTTATAAGGCCGACATCTCTCTAAGACGGACACTTAGTGCCGGTCCCAAAGGTGTCCGTCTTAGAGAGAGTTGACTGCAATGACTTTATCTGTCACAAAATTAGTAGATCGGTTGGAATTATTGCTAAAATGAGGTATTACATTCCACGGCATCTTCTTTTGAATTTATATCAAGCACCTTATTTAAATTATGGTATCTGCGCATGCGGGCAACTGTCCACAGATCTACCTCAATAAGTTACTTGTACTGCAAAAACGTGCACTGCGTTTGATTTATTTTGCTAAAGCCAGAGACCATGCAATTCCTTATATTTTATTGAATCAAATTGCCTTCCTCTACAGTCTTTGTTCTTTCAGAAGTTAAGTTATTTAATGTATGACGTCCTCGCTAAGACAGCTCTGACTGCCTGATAACCTACGGTCCTTTTACTGAACCTAAATAAGCTTAAACAACGATTCACTTCAGATCACGTTGAAAAACTTGAGAGCCCACGTATCTTACCGAGCAATTTCTTCTCTTAATTTCTTTATTTCGTCTTCTAGGGTTTCTATAACCTGTGATAAAAAAAAGAGGCACAAACATATCTTTTGAAACAACACATAATTTCTGTAAACTTGATAAATTGAATTCGAATTCCCCTGAGTCTACGTGATAAATAAAAGAAATAAACGTGTCTGATGAAAAACTCAAGAGGAACTGATGTTTGCGCTGAGGTTCACATGTGCCTACTGTCCATTACTAGCACATGCTCTCAGCCATTTGAAATAGCATACAAGCGACTACAATTTCCGTATTTTCAGTTGAAGTGATTTACACAGAAGAATAAATTATGCAATCTAGGGCTGTAAATTTAAAAGTATTGCTCGCCTAAACATCCCAAAATATGTCTTGATCGGACATAAAACCACTGCTCAGGTCAATGATAAATTTTGCAATCATGTTCATACTCACAGCCCACCAACCTTTCTCTGTTAACAGGAATTTTCAAACCTTCAATAGAGCACCCTCGCTTTGCTGAGAAGAATGGTATGTGGGTAAGCTGTGCTAAAAAAAGGGCAGAGCTCGCAGCTCGGAGGTTGAATCGTCGCCAGTAAAAAAGTAAAAACAAAAGTTAAGCGAGGTCTCTACTTGTCTACTTTGATATGGTGACTAAGGGTAAATGCTCTGACCTTTTGTCCTTTGCTGGATCTGCTAACGTATTCTTCTTCCATCTGTTTCATTCTGTTGTTTGTCTTAAAAGAAGGAAAAATTCCATTTATCATATCGTGCTAAGGAGGATTTATCATTATCGCAATTGAAAAAATTTGAACTACAAAGCAACCCTTTGTTACCACACTTCAGGCGGTTCTAGAGAATACCAAGGCTTACTAAGTACGTCTAGAAAATTAATATTATTTTCCGCCTTACCTTTTCTAAAATCTGTTCCATCTCCGTGCTGTGTTCACGTTGCAACTGTAATTTTTGCTGTTCAATTTGGCTCTTGAATTTTACTTGCTGTTCAAAAAACGAGAGTTGGTAATCATCAAAAAGTCTTATTCACATCGAACACCCAGCGGGGGATACTGGGAAATGTCAATTACAGTACACTATTTTGTTATGAAAGAAAAAAAAAGAAAAGGCCAGATCGGAATTGCAAACGAACCACTTAGTACCGTAAATCCTCTAATAAGCCCATATTAATTTAATAAGCATATATTAATAAGCATATTTATTTCAAGCCCATTTGAGGGGGGGCTTCATAGAGACAGGGGGGCTTACTTAATTCAGCAAAGACGAGGGTATCAATTTTCCAAAAAGAACCAAAATACAAAGTGGAAGAGCTCAAGTACAAGATGCTGGAGGTCATGCAGCCGAGGATCAAAAACAATTCCGAACTTCCAGATTCTTTGCGCACGAAGTTTTACAGTCCTGTGATTGATTAGTACAGTCTATCATTTATTAGTGAAGAATAATAAAGTGGAGGGGAGGGGAGGGGACGGGGTTTATTAACTTTATTTTTCTTAAAAGGGGGGGGGGGCTTATTGGAGAGAGGGGGCTTAATTAGAGGATTTACGGTATACCTAGAATGCTATTTAGAAGAAAAACCGCTTGATAGGCTGGTGGAGAACTTGAATGAGGCCAAATAAAAATGCACAGCTCACCATGTTTTCTTCCTGTCTCTTGTAGTTTTGTTTCTCCTCTTCTCTCATCAGGCTTAGTTCCATCAACTGAGTCTTGTGGGTGGAATTCGCTTGAATAATCTGCCACCAAATATGGTCAGTAACCGTTAAAGGATACAGTGGAACCTTGATACAACGAAAGGCCAAGGGAATGGCCAAAATTGTTCGCTATAACGAAGTTCCTTTCCATATATTTTAAAATTACAGGGGTAAAGAAAATCGTTCGGGGTTCCACTGTATTTGAAATACAAGAGTGTTTAAGTTTCACGTATACAACAAACGTCAGATTCAAGGTAAGAATTTCTCAAAATAGAAAATAAGCGGATAAAAACAGCTCAAAATAATTCTCATGGATAAAAAATTGCGTGAAACCACTAAATCATGTGTAGAAATAATGAACCGTAAACGACAAGTAATGGAGAAACTTGGTCACGTGGTGCAAATTCGCGTTTGCTGTTTGACGTAAACGTGATGCTTAACCTCTCCACGTGATTCAACCTCCCTTACCCACCCACCCACCATGAGGACAGAGAGAGGAAAGTGGCCGTTGCGGGGACCTAGGAATAGAAACCTTTAGATTCGAGGACGTGAACGACTACGAGTACGAGATTTGATTTTAAAGTTTTTTCGCGTATTGTCAAAAAATAGATTTTCCCGGAATTCTTCATTGCACTTTTTTTCACCAGAAAAGTTAGCACTGTTATCGTTATTGAAGGAGGTTGAGCCCTCTCCAGATTGCAAAATGCTAAAACTTCTAACATTTGATAACTTGTTCCCGCCACTACGACACTCTCGCTAAAACTCGTAGTAGAAGGACGACGGCTACCACGTTTTCCCGCCAAAATTACGCTGGCTCACGCTCGAGCACTACTTATTATTGAGAAAATCTCGCACTCGTAGTAGTTCTCGTCTTTTAAAATCTAAAGCTCTCTAATGTAAATGTGACAAAAAGATTAAGCGAATGGCACTCTGCCAGCAGAGCCTTTCTTTCACTTGCTCGATTTTGGCGTACTCGCGAGAAAGACTCACCTCTTCTCGTAACTCTCTCACTTGCTGCTCTAACTCGGCAATAGTCTGCCAAGAATTGAAAGCATTCAATCAGTAAAGACCCAGGTCGAACAGCAAACCACACACATCCAAGAAATCGCGCCAAAAACATCAGGTAGAATTTTGATTTCTTGAACCTCCTGATAATTTGAACCAAACCTGACGTCCCTCCCCCAGTCAACCACAGTATTTTTAAATCCCCCTTCCAACAATTCGAACCAATTTCCTTCTCCCGAGGAGATTAGAAATATCAGAATTGTACTGTATACACGTAACACCGCAATTTTAAGTCCGCCTGCATCCTGGTAAAATGAGACAAAATAGAAATTTTAAAATCTTAGCCTGTGTAGATGGTGGTTTTGTTTGGTGAGCGCGCAAATGAGCTAAATGAGCGATGAAACCGCGAGATTAAAAGCTCAGTACTTATAAACTCGTTAAATACCTTGGCATCTTTTGTTGTCCTGTTTCGGGCTTGATTTTCGTGTTCTAACATTTTCTGGCGAAGCTTTTCCAGTTGCATTTCCTAAAAGAAAGGATAAAACAAAAAAGCAATGAGCCTTCTCGGTATCTTCCCTTAGAAAGAGAAGTCACTGAAAGGCAACGAAAATAAACCACCTGTTTCTCAGGCCCAAGATGCTTAAACGGTGCGTTGGATAAATCTGTCCACCGGATAAATCTCTATCTGCTGGATAACGCAATTGGTTTTGCTAATACTGATCTATCCGGTGATGGTGCTATCCAACTGAGGCCATACTTTCCCTTCGTCCTTAAAAAACCGGCGCCTGCTAGTTCGAGGGAAAAATTCTGATGAAAATTAAAAATCTGCGTAAAAATGAACTAATACTACTGGGCTTACACTCTGTTTCAGCCGGTTTTGAAACAGAGTATAAGCCTGATGTAGTTGTTTCAACAAATACGGGGTCTTATCTGACGTCGGTGAAATGACTATCTTTCTGCTAAACCCATGGAGTATTAGTTGCTGATGTTCTTTTATTCTACCTTTCCTTGTTCGTGTTCCTTTAACAACGAATCTCTTTCTATCTGATGAGCCCTGAGGGTCTGTGCTTTCTCCTGCTCGTGTCTAATACTTATTTCTGCAATCTGAGAAAAAAAGGAAGGATGTTAGTAAGTAAGCAAGCTAGCAAGTATGGCAGTAGATAAACTCGGTTCAGAACAGACGAGTTAAGTGTTTCCGTCACGAGCACACAATCAGCTAGAGATCAACACAAATTTTGCTACAATCCTGGACAAAACTACTTGAGAACATAGAACGCACCACCTTATACAACAAAACCATTTCCAAATCAACTGCTTTGCATAAAGAAAACCCCCTTCCCCAGTTCAACGTTGCTTACTTCGAACGCCCAGGAATGAGGGGGCAGGGGGAGGGAAGAATCGCCGCGGCTACGATGTTTAGAAAAATGCTCTCCAAGTATGCAATTTTAGCAAGAGCTTTGTCCAAGATTGTACGTATCTATGGTCCTGTATGAGTGAATTAAAATAATTGTTACCTTTTGTTTACTCGACGGTTGAGGACTACTGCAATTCTAATAATCATTACGTGCTTTTCCTTCAGAGTTCACGGTAAGGACACACGATGAATGTTTTTCACAACTTAAGGACAAAATTGACATACAAAAAGGTGTACCTCTTTTTCATGCTTGATTTTGAGGTCATCTAGTTGGCGGCTAAATTCCTTTGCCTGCTTTTCCCGAAGATTCTTGGAACGAGCCAGGTCTTCTTCAACTTTCTCCATCTGCAGAATAATAATAGGCTGATTTAGCAACAGAACGGGAACGTGACGACGGCGCGCGCAGATCAAACAACTGGCTTGACCTTGACCAATGGCAGAGCGGCAAATTGGGCACCGGAAGTCGTGTTTAGTCCTTTCCGCGGGCTTTCCCGTCATCAACTGACGTTTCCGTCCTGTTGCTAAATCAGCCTTATAGTTCATGGAAATGAACGGGTGGTTGACTGACTGAATAGTAAATGCCCGAATTACTCTTTGACTCACTGACAATAGAGAAACTGCTAGTCGACCAACTGGCTAGTAAACATTGAAGGAATGAATGGGCTACTGAACGGGTAAATAACTGACCGAATGTTTGACCGAATCCCTGAAGGAGAGAGTCACTTGGTGCTTACCATTTGCTCAAACATTCAACGATTAAATTAGTCCTTGAGAAAGGAAGACACGTTACAAAGTTAGGCTAAATCAGCTAAAGAGACTAAAACTGAACGTGCCTCAAACGACAGCCAATATTTTCTGAAGCTTCCCCAACGAAATGGCGTAAATGATTCGATCTTTCAAATCAGAGTTTCCACTTTCCCTTTGCTAAGGGTCTCTGGGAGCATACATAAGAGCGCTGTGCGCGAGCGAGTGAAAATCGGAAGGAGATCCCTCCCCCCACCGCCCCCCACACACACCCACAAACGGCGCTTTCCTCAATAGTTAACCAACTATCCCCAGATGAGCAAGCGAGAATTTCTGGGGACGAGGCACAGTCAGTGCCCAGTGTGGAATGGTGACAACATATCGATAGTGATTGTCTGGCAAATTGACTGACCGCTAAACGAATGACTGAGAGTGGAATAATCTTTACCTGTGCTTTCATCTCGTCAAACATTCTTCCTGAGTTTCTCTCTACTTGACTTTTAAAATCCTCCAGCGCTAGTTCAGCCTGCTGAGCTTGCTGTTTTTGAACTTCAGAAAGCTTTTGCACTTGATCGTCACGTTCCCTTTAGAAAACAATGATTATTTAGCACCATGTTTATGCAGGTTTCACGCTCCTTAAAATAGAGAGGGTGCCAAAATGTAAGTAATAATTAAGGAATCCCAAATTCCTCAAAGCAAAACAACAACAATAACGAAGATCATTTGCATTCACATGGCGAGCTTACTTCAGGGCGGCCTCCAACTTTCTAATACGCTTCTCGGACTCTTCTTCACCCTGATTTAGCTCTGCCTGAATCCCCCGAATCTGAAAAAGGAACAGAGAAATATCTAGCCTTCCACTGAACTCTCTCCATTTGTAGTTTATTCTTACAGAACAGGAACTTCACTTTTTTTCTTAGCTCATATGTTCAGCATTGTAACTAAGGTCGCTCACCTTTTTCTCGTGAAGATGCTCTAAGTTTAATTTCTCTTGTTTGTGCGCGGCTTCTAGTTCCTGTTAATGGAAAAGCATCAAAACTAATATAACCAAATATACTTTCTGTAAGCGCTAGAATGTCAATGACTCCCCTTCTAGTCACAAAAGCGTCTATTACGGCACGTTATCGCATACAAGTAAGACAAAATGTCTAAGGCATGGACAATCGGAGAAATAAATAGGATCCTGAAGGTCTTTTTGAGGGCGATGGCCGCTTTGTATGGCTGTGCAGTGTGAAACAGAAGGGAACTGGGGCCGAAATGCGTCCCGCAATTGTTTGTGGGATAGTTACTAGGAACACACCGGTTAGTCCCTAGTAACAGTCCCAGAAGTCTTTGCAACAGTTAACTCGGCCCAGTTTCCCTCTCGTTTTCAAAGTGGCGCATGTTTAGAGATAATTAAAGATAACTAAAAAAGCTGCTGCTGGGACAGCGGTAACTTAAATTAAATCCTTACCCTAAGCTGTCTCTGGCGTTGAAACTCAGTATCTTGGAGTGCCTGTTTCAGCTGGGTAACCTGTGACTCCAATTCCGCTATCGTGTCTGTCGCCTAAATGTACACAGATCATAAAATCACTCACGAGATTTAATTTGAAAGAGAAGAGCAACATTGTGATTTACCTCTTGTGCAAAAACTTACGATGCAGATGAATGCAAGATAAAGGGAGACACTACACATTCCAAAGGTCAGCAAAGAATGAGACTGCCGGTGTATGAGGCGGCTCATCGTAATTGAAATTTACATTTCATATAGGTTAGCTGGTGGTTTTCATTCACCAAGTTTGTTAGAGTTTCTTCTTTCATTCGCCCATGTCACTCCCTTTTTTCATCGTGACAGGTGCTGGGAAAATGTCAAAAATTTGAAAATTTTTCCAAACATAATTATTGCCACGCTTGCCACAAAATGTTTGCCGTTTTCTTTCTGTTCCCGTCCTGTTGCGTAAGTTCACTAATATAAAACGGAAAGATACCTTAGCAATGGCTCCTGCATGCTGTTGTTTCATTCCTTCCATGCTAGCATCCGTCTTCTTGTTTAACTGTTTGATTACTGCTTTGTGCTCATTGATCGCGGAAGAATGGTCTCGTTCCATTTTTGCCAGGCTAAAAAGCGAATATACAAAACTCTTTTAATCTTATTTGGTAATAGATAAACTACTTCTGACCTGCCAGTATCTGTTCTGGTATCCATGCTGCGATGAGAACAAAGCGGAAGGTTGGATTGTCACCATACTGTAGTCAGAAGTTAAAACCTCATACCCAATTTTGAGTGGCAATGTGCGCTATGTTTCCGTCTGCTACTGGGTTTTTCAGACCCAAATTTTCGCTCAATCCCTTAATGTTATTTTGGGCATCCAGCATCCCGTGCATACTTTCAATTCCGAATCCCGACCTTCAAATAAGGGAAATCCAGGATCCCGGCCTTTAAATAAGGGAAATCCAGGATTCCGGCCTTTAAATAAGGGTAATCCCGCATTCCGACCTTCAAATAAGGGAAATTCCGGATCCCAAAAAACCGACCACGGACCCTCTTGTAGGTTGCCATGATTGATATCAAATTTTGCAAGAAATGTATGCAGACTACGACTCCAAGAACATTCAACAGAAACTAGGAAATAACGTGCTAACTATTTTGATAGATACAGAAAACAAAAAACCGTATATTACGTTGTCTTCGTTTCTTGTAATTCACTGGACAGGGAGGATGCCTGTTGTTCAAGTTCTTCCTAAAAAAGAAAGAAGCAAAGTGAAACATTAGGTTAAAACTGTCTTTCACTGAGTCACGTTAAAGCTTCAGGACCTTTCCCCTTCTCGAAGAGTTTCTCCTCCTGAATTTTCTCTTAACTTTCACGATCTTGTGTATATTTCAGTCTGTCTCTATATCAGTTTTAATACATTTAAATTTATGACTTGAGTTTATAATAGCCAGAATAAGTGTAACTATTTTAAATTTTTATTTATATATATTTTTCTTTTTCTTTCACGTAATCTTTTTTTCGAGGGCCACTGGGTCATCAGTTGTTAAAACTGTCATGTGCTACCCTTGTTAACGAAAGTCTCCATCTCTCTATATCTATCTATGTAAATTTGCGTCGGCTTTTGCATGTGACCCTCACTTGATGCAAAAAGTATTGTCTCTTGCTAATGAATTTTGCTACGTTCTCTGCTTCTAATTGGTGTAGACTAACCAGCTTGATTGAAAAGCTAGAAATTCAGTTTGGGTTGGCTATTTAGGAAGACGGGAGATCACCGTTGTAAGACGAAAATGCATCCCAACTGCTTGCATTGACTGTCAATAGGCAACAGACTGTGTATAGCTACTCAAACTAAATGGCGAACATATGGTTGACCTATGAAGTTTTCTAATACAGAAAATGATGTTGCTATCTTCATGGCCACGATGTCACAGGCCTCCAGAATAAATTTAAATGAATTAATTAACATTAGAATGCACCTAAAATAGGTTTCACGAGACAGGATAACCGCAACAGAGGTCCCAGTACATACTGAGGACCCACAAGTGACAACAACAAGCGCCACAGTAATGAATTTTATTACCTTTTCCTTTGCAAGCTTAGATCGTGAGCTTTGAAGTCCTTCTGATTCTTGAGTAAGTTGTTGAACTCTTGTTTCCAACTCCTGAATTACAAGTCTCTAAAGAACAGCAATCACAATGAGTGTCAAATACTGCCTTCTAGTATTTATCAAAAATTTCATTTAGAAGAACTGGATTCCTTGAGGAAGTACTGTCACCTAATCTTCAAACAACTGATACCTCTACAAAAGTCAGGAACAACAAATTTAAATAAACATTCCGAGTAACAAATCCCAATCGCCTGGAGGCAAACCAGTTGGCTATAGGCAAGCATGGCCAAGGATTTAAACTCGCGACTACTATGAATTAATCCTGTTAGCGGTCAGGGGGTGGGGGGGGGGACTTGAACTCGGAGCCTCTGGATTGCAACACCAGCGCTCTAACCACTCGGTCATGCTGCCTCCCCAAACCTTGTCTTCCTGGCTCCCATGGGTTTTTATATTTATTTTGCAAATATGCTTAGTACATTTACATGTTTCACTTACTGTGGCTGCATTTTGCTGATTGTATTCAGTCTCCATTTTTTG
This sequence comes from Porites cylindrica, assembly GCA_964035525.1. Classification (NCBI taxonomy): domain Eukaryota; kingdom Metazoa; phylum Cnidaria; class Anthozoa; order Scleractinia; family Poritidae; genus Porites; species Porites cylindrica. The sequence goes on along the minus strand of OZ037780.1, from coordinate 4,005,555 downwards.
CAGTCTCTGATTTGTTTCGTCCAGTAATTCCTGGATATTCTGCGTGTGTTGCTTTTGCATCTCAAACTTCTCTTGCTCAAACTCTGCTATCTTGTCATTCAACTGAATTACGGCCACAAGAAAACAATAATTACCTTGTCATTCCCTTTGAGATGGGTGTTGGGCAGTTAAAAGAGATCTCTCGTTAGATTTTAAGACGGGGACAACTACGAGAATGAGATTTTCTCAATACTAAGTTGTGTGTACAGTTCTCCTTGTTCTCATCAAAACATCTACTAAGATAATAAGTAGGCATAAAGAGGTAAGTACTGACCTTTTTTTCAAAGCCATGCTGTGCTGTTTCACCACTCTGCTCAGCCAGAGTCTTGAGTTCAGCTATTTGTTGATCTCTCTGCTCCTTCATTGTTTGTGCTTCTCTGACAAGCTGAGAAACTGAATACAAGAATCACTGTTCATTGGTGATGTGTTCATTCACTAGGAATGAATAAGGCCTTCTTGATGATAATTTCAAGAAAGTGATGGCTTTGAAATGGGAACACAAGAAACAGATACTAGTGATGAACAACTGCCAATTTTATTGCTTTATTAATGTCAAGTCTGTACTTGCAAAGAGATTTGAAAAATTTCCTTCAGCTCTTAGCACACCAGTCTGTGCACATACGTTTTTCTCTTCCCCCAACCCCCCCCCCCCCAAAAGAAATTTGGAGAGTGAGTGCAATATTTACCCACCCTCACCCCATGGAGCTAGCAGTGAAAGCACAACAACATTCTGTGTCCTCAATAATCTATTATCAATGGTATTAAAACCTTCAAAGAGAAGGAAGAAAAATTGCACTCCATTTTGCAGCACATGGGTTCAGCCTCTACCGCTTTAAACAAGCTTTGCCCTCCCTTATTTAGTGGGTATTTGATCAAAGTCCCAACATCCTGACAAAGCAATAATTCTTATTTCACTGAATCTCATCAAGTGCCTATGTAACATAGAGCATTAGGTTGTTACTATGTATTTGTGCAAAACATTCCTAGTGAATGACTTTTTGCTGACTACCGTATTTATTAGATTAACCGCCCTGGGCGCTTATTAAATTTTTGGACCTTGAAAGTGGGCGCTTATTTGAGGTGGGCGCTTATTCGAGGCTGGGCACTTATTAAATTTTCACCATTTTCAGCCAGTGAAGTATGTGTATTTTGCAACAAAATAATAAATGCTACTAACAAAACGCGAAGAAGTAACAAAGCAAGGTTTCTGTAAAATACTCTGAAGAAAACTCTGTCCTCAAGGAAGTCTCCTATTGGAACTTATTCACTTAATTGGGTGGGGTGGGGGTGAGTAAGGACTGTCATTTAGAGACACACATAACGGGTGCTTATTTGAGTTTGATTGGGGGGAGGAGGGGGTGGGTGCTTATTCGAGGCTGGGCGCTTATTATCTTTTTCTGCCTTTAGGATGGGCGCTTATTTGAGGTGGGCGCTAATTCGAGGTTGGGCGCTTATTCGAATAAATACGGTACTTTTCCTCCAACTTACAGTTTAACCACTGTTGGCCAAAGAGACACCAAGACAGACTTGTGCCACTAAATGTGGTACTGCATATTTCTTTTGGATCTTGGAGAGAAGGGAAGCAAGTGAAATGTTTTCCTTAATTGTTACCTTTTCTTTCCTGTTTCTTAGCAGCTGCTTCCATTTCAGTTATCTTGTTTCTGTAGTGTGATTTCACTTCCTCTAATTCCATGTTCTTTCTGTCTAAAATCTACAAAAAAAGAAACATATCCATGATATCTAAGAGTTCGACACAATTACTTTCTCGAAATGATGACTCACTGATGTCTCTGACGTCCACAAAATTAAATAACTGGATAAAGGATAAAAGTACAGTTTTTAAGATGTCTCAATTTTATGGACTTACAGCGACATTTTTAGTCTTGACCTATTATCAACTTTTTGCTACTAAAATTACCTTTTGGACAGCAACATCATGTTGCTGTTGAAGCTTAAGCTTATCTTCATGATACTTTGCCTCGACCATTTTTGTTCTTAGCTCAATCTGAAGAAACAGGAGTTAAAAAAGAAGTACTAAATACGAGAATGAATACTACATTAATTTCAAGGACAGGCACAGGTAAACAACTTAAACTGAACGTTGTTAACAAAAACTCAGAGAGGGGAGCATGTCATGCAACAGTTCCAAAAAGGTTTTAACTAATTGATCTTGAGAGGACAATATTTAGAAGATTTAATAAAGTGAAGCATTTAATATAATTATTTAAACTCAAACTGTGCCTACTTTCTGTCATGAGCAACATAAGAAGAGAAAAGACACTAATTTTTGTTTTGTTTCATTTCTAACTGAGAAACCAAGTTGATGGATTACTATATAAATATTAAATTGCTTCGGTCTTAATGTTGAAGCCAATTTATTATGTTGAAAATGTAAAAGTGCTTGTTATAGCTTGTTCAGTATTTTATTTCTGTGCACTGGTTGTTACATGTACCTCTCTGTCACTTGATCGACTAAAACTATGGTCATCTCTGAAAGTTCCATTGATAGATGATAGACCTTTAGAAGACAACAAAAGAGAACAATTTAACCCATTCGCCCCTGAACCGCCCGTAACCGCCCGTGCGGATCCAGGTCCTTTCTACCCTTTGTGACGTCATCAGTTTTAACGGTCAAGGACAACTTTCTTCGCTAACTTGTGCAGGGTGAAGAGATCTTTCAAACCATACCAGAATGAGCACAATTCAGTCAAGGACACCGGAGAAAGAAGCAAAAAACCACGTGACAAGGACCTGAAAATCTCCATGAAAATCTTGTTCCATTACCCACCTACCTTTCCTTTCACCTAATCCTAAGATCCTAAAAGCTTTCCTAAAAACTCTTCCCACCAAAATGAAGCCTACTAAATGCCCAGCAAGACAAAAAAAAAATGAGGCAAGAAAAGCGAAAAAAGAAGGGAGGAGAGAAAGCGGAAAGTAAAAGTCAAGACTGCTGTGTCACTTTTAAACCCAAAAACTATGTCCAAATTTTGCTTTCTGCGCATGCCCGAACTTCGTAAGCTGATATTTTGCATCTGGATCAGAAGGCCGCCAAGTGTACGACCTGTAAACCGGTTTGTGGTAAGTTTTAGCTCTTTATAGCAGGACAGTGACCAGAAAACCACTCGACTAGCTTCAAAACGCGTTTTTCGGCAAAATCTCCAGGAGCGAATGGGTTAAGCAGAGTACCAAGCTTTTTGAAAAAAATCCACTTTTCAGCATAAAACAACCAAATCTGTCTATTTCATGTAAAATCAGGTGAAAAAGTTGGTAAAAGGCCATTTTTAGGTTTTTTGATTAACCCATTCGCCCCTGAACCGCCCGTAACCGCCCGTGCGGATCCAGGTCCTTTCTACCCTTTGTGACGTCATCAGTTTTAACGGTCAAGGACAACTTTCTTCGCTAACTTGTGCAGGGTGAAGAGATCTTTCAAACCATACCAGAATGAGCACAATTCAGTCAAGGACACCGGAGAAAGAAGCAAAAAACCACGTGACAAGGACCTGAAAATCTCCATGAAAATCTTGTTCCATTACCCACCTACCTTTCCTTTCACCTAATCCTAAGATCCTAAAAGCTTTCCTAAAAACTCTTCCCACCAAAATGAAGCCTACTAAATGCCCAGCAAGACAAAAAAAAAATGAGGCAAGAAAAGCGAAAAAAGAAGGGAGGAGAGAAAGCGGAAAGTAAAAGTCAAGACTGCTGTGTCACTTTTAAACCCAAAAACTATGTCCAAATTTTGCTTTCTGCGCATGCCCGAACTTCGTAAGCTGATATTTTGCATCTGGATCAGAAGGCCGCCAAGTGTACGACCTGTAAACCGGTTTGTGGTAAGTTTTAGCTCTTTATAGCAGGACAGTGACCAGAAAACCACTCGACTAGCTTCAAAACGCGTTTTTCGGCAAAATCTCCAGGAGCGAATGGGTTAAGCAGAGTACCAAGCTTTTTGAAAAAAATCCACTTTTCAGCATAAAACAACCAAATCTGTCTATTTCATGTAAAATCAGGTGAAAAAGTTGGTAAAAGGCCATTTTTAGGTTTTTTGATTAACCCATTCGCCCCTGAACCGCCCGTAACCGCCCGTGCGGATCCAGGTCCTTTCTACCCTTTGTGACGTCATCAGTTTTAACGGTCAAGGACAACTTTCTTCGCTAACTTGTGCAGGGTGAAGAGATCTTTCAAACCATACCAGAATGAGCACAATTCAGTCAAGGACACCGGAGAAAGAAGCAAAAAACCACGTGACAAGGACCTGAAAATCTCCATGAAAATCTTGTTCCATTACCCACCTACCTTTCCTTTCACCTAATCCTAAGATCCTAAAAGCTTTCCTAAAAACTCTTCCCACCAAAATGAAGCCTACTAAATGCCCAGCAAGACAAAAAAAAAATGAGGCAAGAAAAGCGAAAAAAGAAGGGAGGAGAGAAAGCGGAAAGTAAAAGTCAAGACTGCTGTGTCACTTTTAAACCCAAAAACTATGTCCAAATTTTGCTTTCTGCGCATGCCCGAACTTCGTAAGCTGATATTTTGCATCTGGATCAGAAGGCCGCCAAGTGTACGACCTGTAAACCGGTTTGTGGTAAGTTTTAGCTCTTTATAGCAGGACAGTGACCAGAAAACCACTCGACTAGCTTCAAAACGCGTTTTTCGGCAAAATCTCCAGGAGCGAATGGGTTAAGCAGAGTACCAAGCTTTTTGAAAAAAATCCACTTTTCAGCATAAAACAACCAAATCTGTCTATTTCATGTAAAATCAGGTGAAAAAGTTGGTAAAAGGCCATTTTTAGGTTTTTTGATTAACCCATTCGCCCCTGAACCGCCCGTAACCGCCCGTGCGGATCCAGGTCCTTTCTACCCTTTGTGACGTCATCAGTTTTAACGGTCAAGGACAACTTTCTTCGCTAACTTGTGCAGGGTGAAGAGATCTTTCAAACCATACCAGAATGAGCACAATTCAGTCAAGGACACCGGAGAAAGAAGCAAAAAACCACGTGACAAGGACCTGAAAATCTCCATGAAAATCTTGTTCCATTACCCACCTACCTTTCCTTTCACCTAATCCTAAGATCCTAAAAGCTTTCCTAAAAACTCTTCCCACCAAAATGAAGCCTACTAAATGCCCAGCAAGACAAAAAAAAAATGAGGCAAGAAAAGCGAAAAAAGAAGGGAGGAGAGAAAGCGGAAAGTAAAAGTCAAGACTGCTGTGTCACTTTTAAACCCAAAAACTATGTCCAAATTTTGCTTTCTGCGCATGCCCGAACTTCGTAAGCTGATATTTTGCATCTGGATCAGAAGGCCGCCAAGTGTACGACCTGTAAACCGGTTTGTGGTAAGTTTTAGCTCTTTATAGCAGGACAGTGACCAGAAAACCACTCGACTAGCTTCAAAACGCGTTTTTCGGCAAAATCTCCAGGAGCGAATGGGTTAAGCAGAGTACCAAGCTTTTTGAAAAAAATCCACTTTTCAGCATAAAACAACCAAATCTGTCTATTTCATGTAAAATCAGGTGAAAAAGTTGGTAAAAGGCCATTTTTAGGTTTTTTGATTAACCCATTCGCCCCTGAACCGCCCGTAACCGCCCGTGCGGATCCAGGTCCTTTCTACCCTTTGTGACGTCATCAGTTTTAACGGTCAAGGACAACTTTCTTCGCTAACTTGTGCAGGGTGAAGAGATCTTTCAAACCATACCAGAATGAGCACAATTCAGTCAAGGACACCGGAGAAAGAAGCAAAAAACCACGTGACAAGGACCTGAAAATCTCCATGAAAATCTTGTTCCATTACCCACCTACCTTTCCTTTCACCTAATCCTAAGATCCTAAAAGCTTTCCTAAAAACTCTTCCCACCAAAATGAAGCCTACTAAATGCCCAGCAAGACAAAAAAAAAATGAGGCAAGAAAAGCGAAAAAAGAAGGGAGGAGAGAAAGCGGAAAGTAAAAGTCAAGACTGCTGTGTCACTTTTAAACCCAAAAACTATGTCCAAATTTTGCTTTCTGCGCATGCCCGAACTTCGTAAGCTGATATTTTGCATCTGGATCAGAAGGCCGCCAAGTGTACGACCTGTAAACCGGTTTGTGGTAAGTTTTAGCTCTTTATAGCAGGACAGTGACCAGAAAACCACTCGACTAGCTTCAAAACGCGTTTTTCGGCAAAATCTCCAGGAGCGAATGGGTTAAAGAAAGAGAAAAAGAGCCTGAAAACACAGGGTGCAAAAATCCCATTAATTATTAAGCTAATTATGCCACTGGGACAGGGTCCCTAACTTTATCTAGTGCAACAATGGAAGGACATGTTCTGAATGGTACAGCAAAAGATGTGAATCAAGAAAACTACCTACAGTGTAGCAATAAAGGGAGAGGTAAGTATTAGTCATGTTACATGTATTAGACATGGTTTTACAACAGACCTGTTTTTAATACTGAAAAAAGAACCCACCTTTTGTGAAGCCATTGTAGTGGTTTGTTTTTGATGGCTACATGAAAATAGAAAAACAAAAAATTAATGTGGTTATCTAAAGAAAAAGTACCAAAACAAAGGTACATGTAACCATAAACTATTGGCTATAAACCTTTTTAAAAGAGGTTAAAGGTTATGCATCTGTTTATTTTGAACTTCCAAGAATGTAACTTCAGATTAAATTTAAATCGGCTCCACTCCTATATACTCTCCTACTCATTCATACTTACAGGAGATGTAGAGGGATATCCTGAATCAGTGTGCTGGTACTCTGAAGGACTCCGACGAGATGGTGGAGAAATCCGACCCCCATATCTTGACTCTAGAATATCTTCAGATGGATAAACTAGTGAATGACGTCCCTTGTACTGTTTTTCTTCAAGGACCTGATCCAAACCTGGAGCCACTTCATAGCCATTTTTCTCCTCTCTGCTGGAGGTGCTGTAAGTTGTGGACCGTGGTTGAGGAATGGGATTTACGCCATTTGTGGTTGGAAGCTCCCTGAAACAGGAATACAAAAAATTGACATATCGCTCTTCTTAAAACTTACAGGATGGTATTCTTTTTTTATTGTTGAATAAAATAATGAAAATCAGGGATTCAGGAAAAATAAAGTAATAAATGCACTCAACTGGCTTTGAAAATTTAGGTTTTAAAGCTAAGTGTTATATTTAGGGTTTTTTGCGTAGGGAGAAGGATGAACCTGGCAAATTGTATGCCTTGTATATACATGTGTTAATAAAATCACACCTTCTTGGATGAAGAGGAATGCTGCCAGATGTATCAGAATATATACTTCCTAAAATAAAAAAGACAAACCAGGTTAAAGCTTTAATGCTCGGAAGTACTAGATTCCATAACACAGTTCTACCTCATATCATTGTGAGCAAAGAAGCTCTTAATATACATACTCTGCCATCAATGAAACAGACAATAATGGAAAGATAAACTCTATACCTGATGAACTAGCAATCTCTCTGAGCCAGTCAGGGGGTTGATGACCAAACTCCTGGAAATTATGCAATTTTTTCACAAAAATCAGTACTGAAGAGTGAAGAAGGTATCCATACCTTCTATAAACTACCACTGCCATGGAAAAAAATTAAACCTTGATAATCAGTTCTCAACTCAATGTACATGTACCAGACTTTTTTATGGTTCAAATTTTCCGTTGCTCAAAACAAAGGCATTTTCCATTCTAGGGAAACTGATTTCACAGGAAGAAAATACAAATTAACATGGTTTGAAAACCATTTACTTTTAACTAGTAGGAAAATTTTGAACCACAACATATACATGTGTTGTATGTTGTATGTCCTGACAATAAGAAACAGAACAAAGTAATGTAAATAAAATAACATATTACCTCTTCAAGTTCCACAGTGGCACTTTTTCTACTTACAGGTTCATCAAGATATATGGACTGCAACAAAAAGAACGAGATTTTGTACCAATTTACTTACTCTTACATAATCAGATGAGTGGATGACCCTTTGTTCAAAACTGTCTGGCAACAAAAGATGCACTTGGCTCCACTGGAAGCACAACTTACTGCTTTGTTACCCTTAATATAGTTTAAATTATTGAAGAGGTGAGTGGAGTCAGGTTCTCAGTGACTCCTGATCTACATGTAATCCCACATTCAGCCCTTGATTACCAAGCTTTTGATTCTCACCTCTGTCTGTCTCCTAAGGTTTACAGCATAGGAGACAAAAGAATATTGAGAATCAACCCAGAGTCCCAGGCAAAACTGCTGGGACATAAAACTGTCTTCTTACCCTCCCAATGTTGGTGTGCAAGATTTGGTGAGTTAACTGCGATACACAACATTGGGAGGACAATAAAAAAACAGCATTTGGTGGAAGTGTCCCTACTATTTTTGTCTGAGACTGTAGGTAAAAACCATTTGAACGTAAATTTCATTTCTAACTAGAACATGTACAGATGTACATGTTGTATATTTTATACCATATAAGATGGCAATGGCTGAAGTGGTCCTGCCTCTGGTCTTCTGGTAAAAGGATCTTCTAAAAGGCCACGCTTTACCATATGAAGCAACAACTGTGCATACAGGTTACGATTTTTTCTGTGTGAGAAAGATCGAGAAATGTCAACACTCATGTTTTAGGTCATATACAGTATACAAGGCTGTGCTTTAGGAAAAAATGAAGTGCGCCAAAGGTCTGAATCTAAGAAATTTTGGGTTGGTTATTGAAACAAAGTCTAACTTAGACCATGGTTTAGGAAATCTTTGGACCTCCAGATCTCTTCCTTAGTGGGTTGTGTTAAGAAGACAAGACAGTGCTTTCTATTCTACGCCATAAACACAAAACATGTTACAATAAAGGAATTTGGCAAACTGAAAATGGCTTGGAACACGGTTTTGTTAAACACCAGCTAAACTCTGTTTAAATATCTGGCCCTTAGGGCCCCCATAGTAGGGAGCCTATAATAAGCAAGTAAGGCAATGAGGGCAGTAATTTGCACAATATTAGCCTGAATATTAACATAGTTGTTTTAGCTCTAGATAGAGTAGAACCTTATTAACTGAAATTCCCAAGGGCAACAAAAAGTTCAACTTAGCAGGAGTTTGAGCTGGTAAGTTAAAATTTACTGAAAATTGATTTGAAAGGAGACTTGGTTTGAGTAAACTTTTTCAAGTTTTTGGGTTTAACTTCTGCTGTGTGACTGCAAGTTATCCCTTTCCAGGGCAGTTTCATGGAGACATTAACAATCAAAGCTAGGTTTTCATATTAAGTGTTTCTGTCTACTTACCTTCCGCTTGTGCCTGGTCCAGGAGGTTCACAAAGCTTTTTGATCCATAATGCCACTCTTTGTCTCTCTGCAACAATGAATGTTTCAACTGTTATTAAACTTCATTATACATTTTAAGAAACTCTGTTTTAGGACAAAGGAAGGATCTCTGTCAATGATCCTGCTGATATTAGTATGTCTCCTGCACAAATCTCATTATTTCTTTAGTTGACGAAACAGTTAAACCCATACACTATTCTTATGCTTGTAATTTGATTGGACTGAAGATTAACCAATCTTTTCTTTTTTCATAATTCAATAACATATTATTATTTCCTTCATGTGTGATTATAAGTAGTACTGAGCTTCAAGAAACCAACATGGTTACAGATTGTGCACATACAAGACTCTGTCTAGACAAACTTCTAATCTGCCCAGCCCAGACGATATCTTAAAATCAATAATTTTATTTAAGCCTAAGTCAGATTTACAGTATCTGTTAGAATACTGAGCTGGACTCTGCTTATGAAGATTGACAGTTATAAACAGATGAGTCATTAGGAATAAGGCCTGGATAATTGGTGACATCAGATATAAACAGTTCACAGGGGAAACACACACTGAACTGTTTGTAGTTGAAGAAATTCTCTCAGAAAATTTATTTGTCAGAATGACTATTATATAGGGAAAACATTAATTGGGAGAGATCCATACAGTGGAGTGTGTCAAAATTAAAATAAGGGTAAAAGTACTTAACCTATGTTGATCCTCGAGGGTACCTATTGTGTTACAGTGTGTATGCCCTGTTTTTTAAGGTGTTTCGACAAGTCACCTGCAAGAGCAGATGCCTTTTTCCGCTATAGTTGCTACCACGTTTGGAACTGAGAACCACAGGACAAGGTACAGATAACAATATTTTCATTCTTAAAGCGCAAAACTTTAATATAAGGTCAAGGTTGGCAAGGAAGTAACAATGGTGTAACAAAAAAAAACAGCTGGAAATAAAAGAAAAAATTGTTGATAGGTGAGGTTTGCCAAATTTCAGTGAAGCCCCAAATAATTAGCTGTATTTCACCTTAAAGATATAGTATTAATTCAAGTTAAACGATGTATTTAAAAAACATACACCATTTACCCAAACACCCTGGTCGATCTGAAACGTTCGAAAAAACTAGTTCACTTAAATTATGACGATTAACGCAGTTTAGGATCTATACAAGGTTATATTAATTATGCCTTTTGTCCTGGGTGTTATCAGGTGTTATGAGATTAAAGTAAAGCTTAAGCTTTAAGCCCAATGTTTATAATGTTTTAAAACCCTGTAACATTTGCTTGTGATCTTTGTCGATGGCTTCTCTTATAAGGGTGGAGAGACCTTGTTGTGATGTTTAACAAAATATCACAACACCACTTAAAACAAAGAGAGAAAACTGCCAACGTAACAATATTCTTTAAAAGCCTAGCAACTGAATTGTATATCGTGCACTTGTGTTAGGTTACCTGATTTGTGAGGCAGCCGAAGAACGAATGGCTTCATTTCCTCCAAATAGCGATCAAACATCGAGTCTTGCCTCTCACTTAATGAGCTGTTTAGTCCAGTTATTTCACCATAACGATGGGAAGTCATCTTCACGGTTGACTTTAAAACCTTTTTAAGGGTAAAAGTCACTATTTGCGCCGGCACAAGATGAAAAATGTCACCATGAGTTCACGCAGTCTCTTTCCAAGAATGGCGGAATCGCTATTTCTCACAACAGGAACAAGACGCACAGCAGTTTCTTTCAGTTTTGTTTTTCTTAGAGCTGCAGGAATACCCTAAATAATGGTTCTATAAAGGAAAACATCTGTCGTCCCCGTTATAAATTATAAATGAAGTTTGTAAAAGACCGCCAACCGTTGAAGCAAACACAAAATGCAACTATGACTGATTCGACTGAGTGGAAACTGGGGACGAGCTAATCTGGGAATTGTTCTGGGGGGATCCCAGGGGTCTTCGTTGTTGGTTAACCTCTCTAGACTCTACATTGTAGGATTGTTTTGGTTTTCCCCTTTTTTCCCTTCATTTTCCCGAAATTTATCAAAACAGTTGTTGTTTATTCTCTTGCAAGCAATTAGCAGCTTAGTCGAGCTTATTAGTTGGAGTACATTGAAATTCATTACTAACCTTTGATCAGGTCCAATTTGAAAATTTTAGTATCTCTCTTACATATTTCCCTCTCGCTAGTACATGACTTTCGCCTTATTTTCCCGCCAGAATATTGTATCTTCTCAGGTTTGGGGGTGGTACCCATCTCAAAAACTTTTTGTGAGCCCGCGTTATCAATGTACAGCTGTCCTTCATTATTACCTATGCGTCAACAGAACAACATGGCGGACAAGTTTGCGGCTTTTTGAAAGACTCTGCCCCTTTAAAATGGCTCAAATACGAGAGACAATTGAAGCGCTTTGCACTGTCCTCAATAATCACTGCCCTGGTAAGATTTCTGCAGAGAGTTTTCGTTTGGCCAAGTTTGACAAAAAAGAAGCAACAGACTCATTATGGATGACACTCCATACAGTTCTCACCGCAGAAAGTTTAAAACCAAGTGATCAACGCCATCATAATGCTGCGAAGTTCTGTAAACATGTGATGTTCCGCAAGGGCTATCGAGTAAATGACTTCTTTCGGCTTCCAGAGGACATGTCCTATGGCAGCCGAGAATTAATGTTGGCCTTAGGTTGGCTTATGGCAAAAGAAGATGTTGTTACGAAATTTATAAACAAACTCAAACCTTTGATTTTTGAAGATCCTCCTGTAGACTTTTCATTGTTTGAAAAAATACCCTTGCCACTGGTACCTGATCACTTTACAGAGAAACCAACGAAAAAGGACTGTGATGCTGTTGATGTTGCTGATCGTTTGATACTCGAGTACAATAGATTGAACTCTTCACTGAAAAACCTTCTGGCCACAAGAAGTGAATACACCAAAATAGTTTGTAAGTTACACTCAATTCCCAAAGCAGCAAAATCCCACAGCTCAAGCCATTTCTCAACGCAAGATGTTTATTTTATGCGGCATCCACGGGAGATGGAAAAATATCAGCAAAGGTTGGAGTGGTTTTGCAGTTATTCTAAGGCTCTTGTTTCCTGGTCGGCAAATGAGCTAACATTCTGGAAATGGATGGAAAGTGTTTTGGATGCAAAAATACAGAATGCTACTGAAATGGAACAGGGAATTGAAAACAGTAACAGATTTCCAGATAATCAGCTTTTTAAGCCAAGCAGTACTTTACAAAAGGCCAAAGAGCGCCAAGTTGAACTTTCCCAAATCTTAAATGCGCAAGAGCCAGTGTATAGGAAGGTTTCCAAAAGGTGGAAGAAAATCAAAGCAAGTCTTCAATCTTCTGAACAAGGACATGAGAAACTAGCAGAAATTTTATCATCACTTGATAATGAGCTTTTGGAAGAGTTTAAAGAGGTTCAGAAATCCTCAACATCTACCAGTAGTCAAGATAAATATGAGAATTTAAAATCAAAGGATTCTTCTCTTTGTTTTCAAAAACTAACCCAAGGAGATTTGAAAACAGGACAAGCATCTAAAGAGGTTATTAGAAAATCAATGGCATCTGAGGAAATTGAGAGATTGAAACAAAGGAAACAAGTTTTAGAAATGAAACTTAGGTCTTTGCAGGATTCTCACAAGGCAAAACTGTTTGAGATTTCTCAGGCACACCCTAGCCTTGTTTGTATCTCTCCTAAAATGGGAAACACTTTATGAACTTGTATTATTGCAAGAGGCGTGAATCCCCAAAAAGTTCGTTACCCTACTATTAAGCTAAAACATTCTATCTTCCTATTTGGCCATGGCTAGGAAGCTGGTTATCATCATCATCATCATCATCACCATCAGCATCAATTAAAAGCCTCCCTTTCGGTCCATGGTGTGTCATGTGATATTGCCTAAGGAGACTTGAAATTCTTCTTCTAAGAAGGCAAGGCCAGTGGCCCTTTTGAGGTAGTCAATGTAAGTTAACATTAATTTGTCCCCCATGTGTAGCTTGTCCTATGACGTTTGTTCTTCTTCTTCTTCTTGTTTGTCAGTTTGCCTGCGAGAACCCAAAATAATTACCTGTAGCGGTGCAAAATAGACAACAGGAACAAAGATCTCTCTTCAGGCTTCATCAAGCAACAGCACTTAGAATACAAGAATATTATTGTACACAATCATAATCATCCTTCAACTACTGTCAAGGCCTGTTGAAAATGTGTCAGTAAGGTGAGGGGTTTACTCTCTCTCTCTCTCTCTCTCTTTGGGTGAGGTAGCCTCTAATGAAGAATGTCAGAAGTGATCTAATCTTTGTCTATAGCTACAGTAGTAACCTGGAAAGTGAGCTCTCCTCTCGTCTGTGCTGTGATTTTGTAGATTTGTGGAATTTCTTCACAGATCTGGTCTTGGACATGTATTACCGGTAGTAACACTGTGTATGTGCTGTGAAGACATAAGCCCAGCAAGAAACAACAAAATCATTTCATTATTATCTGGAGAAGAAGGGAAAGTAAGCAGAGAAGACTAAAATTATAGCTTGGTGTAACTGAATCACAATCACAGTGTATCATCATTGGGAGTGAGCATCATGACACAAGAGTAAGTGAGTAGCAAACTAGTTAAAGATTAAGAAGAATTAATGGGTCAATATTTAAGTTTTTGGGAAACTGACCTCCCACCCTTCCCCTAAGTCAACATTATCCCTTACTTCTCACTTAGGGCAAAATGTTAGCTTAGGGGAGGGATAGGTGGGCAGTTTCTTACAAACCTAAATATTATTGATCCAAGTTAATAATGTTATGATGTTCTGACTATTTTGCCACCCCCCCCCCCCCACTCCACCCCCATAATTCACTTTCTTGTGTTTTCTCTATTAAAATGAAGAGAAACCTATAAAAAAGGCTTAGAAAAAAACATGATTCTTGAAGATAACCTCTACTTTTATTGATGTCAATTTTCCAGGATTTGATTCTAAAAAAGCATTTTGTTTGACAATCACAGTTCAATGGGACTCTTTGAAAAGTTCAAATTGTACTCTATTTAACAGGTAGGATTGTTTAAGCACCTTTTTGCTGACTTAATTAGGAACAACTTCAAGTATATCTTTAATATTTTGTTGGACTGGGGGTGAAACCTTTTGTCAGCAACCTCCAAAGCAAGTACAAAAGGTGCCTAGACTCTCTACTTTGAAGTACATTGTACTTTATTCTTCACTTTTTGTACCCTGGGTTCCAGAGGATATTTTTTGCTTATCGATACTGATGGTTGGTGGCGAAGCCGCGTCAATGAGGCGCCGAGAGAAAACAATAACCATCCATCTCGGGATCCTTATCAAACCATAAGCACGGTTTATTTCGTCATAGGTATTTTGAGAATGGACCTCTGTTTGGGCTAGCTGACTGTTTGAAGTTTGGGTCATTAATAGAGTGTCAATTTTCGTTTGTTTCATCCTTAAATAGGGTCAGGTTTTAAGCCTCTGGGCAGTACACACCTATCCAAAATTTATGAGATGACCCCAGGGAAAACACTATTGTTCTAGAACAAAATGTGGCACATTCTGCACGTTTTCAAAACTTTCCATCTCTCTCATGCTACGACTTTTCGTAATTGATTTCTGTTCAGTGGGTAACGAATTAAACCTATTTTTACCACTATTAGGCTTGGCATTTTATTGCAAAAATACTTCACGCAATTATTTCTCAATAGCAAAGCTGTTTTTAGGAGTATTTTGCAAGAAAAGCCCACGGGGCCTGCTTCCCGGGGTGATAGTTTCTTTTCATTCCAGACATTTTTTTTGTCAGGTGAAGTAATTGTTAGCCTGCATATAGCCTGCGTGGCCGGCGTTGAAAAGGGAAGGGGAAGGGGGAATTTGGGTGCGCGCCCAAATTCCCCCTTCCCCTTCCCCTTTCAACGCCGACCACGCAGGCTAGCCTGCATAACAGGCGCTTTATGAGCCAAGCGAGGCGAACGTGGCATTTTGCGCGAAGCGTGGGACGATTGCGAAGCTTTATACCGCACTTGCACATCTCCCATAATGCACCTTATTTGCCCCCCAAAATTTTGCATAAGCATTTTTTTGAATTTCCCTTGGGACGGCTGTAATACCCAGGAGTAAACGGCTCCTGGAAATGAAAAACAAAGGTTATACACAATTTTGGGGGCAAATAAGGTGCTTTATGGGAGATGTGCAAGTGGCGTATATTTTCTACTCCCCGCGTCTTGTGCTTCGCGCACGTTTCGCGCTTCGTGTAAAAGCTGCGTTCACCTCGTGGCTCTCCTGGTGCCTGTTATGCAGGCTAAGTAATTCTTAGCCTGCGTCGCAGACACTCTTAACCTTCTGTACTATACAAATGGTCTAAACGATGCGTGGGTCGGCTGCAACGCAGTCAACGCGCGCGGGCTAAGTAATTCTCTACCGTTTTCTAACAGAAACTACAAAAGCCTTGCGAAATTGTTTTGGACCCAACATTGTTGTCTGGTAAGTTTAATTCTTCTTAACACAACGTGGGGTCTCTCATTTGTTTACTGATCTAGCTCCCTATTTGGGGGAAATCGTGAAAGTCACCTGTGACCTGCCAAGAAAGGAGACGTTAGCCTCCCCCCCCCCGGCGGGGGTACTCCCTATGCATATGATGGCCTATACGGGGAGGCTCCTCCCGAAAGGGGTATCTTTTTGAGGCTTCAGGTCTATGAAAGGGTAGGGATTTCACATTTCTCATTTGGGTCTGTGAAAGGGCCGAAAAGGGCTAACACTGAGATGAATTTTATGGCTTTATAAAGTCGAAAAAACGTTCTATTTTTGTGATTCATTCCTATATTTAAAAGACAGTGCATTTACAGCAGTTGAAAGGGATGCAAAGTACTAAACAAGGTATGTGAAAGGGGTACCATTTGTCAATAGAAGATACACGAAAGCCGAAAGAGGTACCTTTTCGTGAAAAATGGTATACAAAAGGGTAAGGGCTTGGACCGCGGGGCGGAGCCTCCCCGTATAAACATTTGTTGAGTACCCCCCTCCCCCCCGTCGGGTGTCAGCCTGGACAGAACAAAAAATTTTAAGACGTGTCTGAAGTCGTGTTTTTCTTTTTTTGAAGAAGACCCATCTAACAGTGATCTAACACTGGGAAAATTTTGTCTTACGACTGAAAAAAGATAAACGTAGTTTTACCCGATGTGGTGTGAACTCAGGTGATGCCGGATTTGAGTTTCTTGTATTTTTTTCCTCCAGCTGTGATCTTGCGACTTTTTTTTAGCAAAATGGGAGATTCGCTAGTTAGGTTAAGCCATTTGACATGATGAAGACTGGTATTGGCCAGTCGAAATATTGTATACCTAGGCCTTTTTCACGTTGGTTGATCAGTCTTTGCAGTAGTCTTTTTTACTTCACTTCTATTTTTATCTTTTTCGACTGATCACGTTCTTGTTTGATCCAACGTTGAGCCACGTTGATCGTTCACGGTTTTTGCAGTGGTTTTTCAAGCCTTAGTTTACATTCCATTGAAGCCATTCACATCTAGCCTGCGATCTGAGTCACCTGAAATGGCCTTGTGGAGCCACAATAACTAACCACTTAGGGCAGTATCCAGACTTTAGGCATTGACGAGGCAAGATCTGCGATGGCCGAAGGTGCGAGCCATTAGGGGATGGGGGCGGGGGGCTTCCTCCTGAAAATTTAGAAAACAAGAAACTCTGAAACGTTGTTTCAAGCATTTTGTGTCTTTACACTCTTCCATTGGTTCTGTGGTTTGTTACTTGCATGTAAAAGTTAAGTAAAACAGCCTTTTCGATCATATCCCTCGCTGTTTTTTTCTGCTCACATCTCTTTTTTCTACTTGTGGCAACTGAGCGTAAATTATGTTTTTGAGAATCGATTCACTCGTAGGTTTTTGTATTTTCTTAAATTTTGTTTATTTGCAATTTTTAGTCCCATGTATTTTCGAGTATTATCCTTTTTTAACAAAAACGAAACAAAACAAAAACAAAAACACTTTCGGCTGACAGTCACGCTATCCTAGTCGCAGACGTAGAAATTTGGTTCGCATGCAAATAAGTTTTGTTAACCTTGACTAAATATATTTCAACGTTCTTGTCATAGTACTGTGGACCACATAACCGAAGCCATGATTGAGTACCCTTTTTTCGTGCAGTATTTGTTGATCTATATGATTTATGGTCGGAGGAAATCACGAGTGCGAGCATGCTCCGGATGCACGTGAGCAAGTGATTTCCAAAAATACATTCGCGGTGAGCAATGTTCCTTTTGTTTAAATTTCCAATAATGATTTGCATAAAATCAAAACATCATATCTCGGTGATCGAGTATCATTTTGACAGTTTGCAATCGATCTGGCGAACTTAGCGGTTTCCCAAAGGGAAAGAGCGAAACCCCCGATCGTGATATTGACGTCATTAGTGAAATTTAATTCTTATTTCAAAGTGATTTCAAAAGTTTTCTTGCACAAGAACGAACAAGTAGTAGGTTGCACGTCGCCTCTATCGCTACTACGTCTTGTACGTGCCGTCTGTCGGGTCTCTGTTTGTTCTTCGTCGTTTACTGCTGCTAGTTGGACAAACGTCTTCAATATGAAGGGCCGAAGACCCAGTACACGAAGTACCTCAAGCCGAGCAAGCCTTGCAGATTCGACAGGCAGAAAGATGTTGTCCGAGGTCCTTCTCGTCTGTGAACTGATGATGTTTATTACTCTGTCCGCTCTCACTGGAGGTACTCCTCAATTAGCCTCAACAGACAGTCAGAAAAAGCAACCTAAAGTATGTTTCTAAGAAGTATTTAATCTAATTGTGTATCTTTAAGTGTTACTGTGCCAGTCTTTTAGAAGAGTGTGTTTCTTTATCATGTTTAATTTCATTAAATTAATTTTTACGCCCTTCGGCAAAGAACAAAACAAGTGTTAATTAACCTTTTTATTCAACTTTGTTATACGCTTTCATTAGACATGCAAATATAATTCAGCTCAGAGTTATTATTTTAGTGTGCTTTGTTACTGTCTTTGTTGTGTCACTAAACAAACTACTGTAATTGAGGACCGAACGAAATTTCCTTTGGTACAATAACAAATCTTCGATCACGTGGACCTCATATGCCAAGAAATTTTAACAACCGACGAGGATTAGTATTTTTATTGTTACACGCGAGTTAAGTACTCTCTTGGGCTATTTCACAATCATTTTAGGCATGACTTGTTAAGTGTCGTTGAGGGGGGCATAATCCTCATTAAGCTAGTGGCTTTGAAATCGTATTTAAAAGAAGAGAACTACAATATATAGGGGCTTTCCGATAACCCTATGATACTTACGCAGCAGGGCCCAGTTGTTCGAAAGATGGATAGCGCTGTCCAATCCAGTGGATGGCGCATTTGGTGTTCCTAATACAGTGGAACCCAGTTAATACTGTGACCAATGGAAAAAATTTGGCCGTATTAACAGGTGACCGTTTTAACCAGGGTTTTGTTACAAGAAAATGTATGGCCGTTTTGCCGCGCGGCCAAAAGAAGTGGCCGTATTACCGAGGTGACCGTAAGGCGGGGGTGCCACTGTACTTATCCGCTGGATAGTGATTTATTCAGTAGATAGCACTATCCAGCGTTCGAACAACCAGTGCCTACAGGTCAATAAACTTAAGCATAAGTATACTACCTGAGTGGAGTTTCAGGTTGTCGACATATAGATCACATATACTCAAGAGTTATTCATGGTATGGCTATGGCAGTGACATGGATAGCGGGTTAGAAGACATACTATTGGTGGGAACATGGTAATGAATGTTTGGTTTCCTCTGAATAATCCAATAAAACCTTGTTCTATGTTTGACAAAATTTGCTGATACACTGCTACAACCAATATCAAAATCACAGATATCATACCTTTCACTGAAAAGACAAATGTGAAAAACCGAACATTTCTTGTTTCGATGGACGTTATGAGTCTTGACACAAATATACCGCAAAACGAGGGTATATTGAAATTGTCTGTCACAAAGCATATGAAAATTCAGGGGCACCCAAAGAGGATATCGTTCAAAGCCACTTAACATGGCATTGTTGAACGTATTTTACAATAAAAACGGTAGATATAGGCATACTTTTATCCCCTAAAAACTTTTCATCTGTTCGGATTTCCTAGCTGAAAGTCAAGTGATCCGAAAATTATAGGGATAAAAACTTAGCTTCTCGAAAATTTCAGCCAGGGAAAGGCTCCCGAAAATTCTAGGTGGCCTTTTTTAGGGTCAAAATCCGTTAAAAATGGGCAATTATACCATTTTGTAGATATTCGAAAATCCTAGGAGAGGCAGGCAAGCAAGAAATTTTACAACAAATGTTCCGAAAATTCTAGATCTCAAATCGTCTTCCGAACAGATATTTTCCGAAAATTGCCGCTGGGTGCCCCTGAAAATTTCTGCAAAGACATCCCATTCCTACACAGTACTTGCCGGAAATGCTTAGAATAGTCCTCGAAGAAAATTTCTTCCACTTCAATGGAAAGCGCTACCGACAAAACCATGGAACTGCAGTGGGCACAAAGACAGCAGTTTTGATTCCTTTGCCAACATTTTCATGGCATATATTGAAACAACAACTCTAAGCAAAACCGTCTTTAGAACAACAGTTTGGAAATCCTACATACACGATATCTTTTCCCTATGGGACATGAGTAAACCAGACATCGAAGCCTTCATTGAACAAGCAAACTTACATCACCCAACTATTAAATTCACGGCCGAAACATTTGACACTGAGACTGCGTTTTTAGACACGGCTGTATACAAAGGCACAAGATTCAAGGAAAAATCTATCCTTGATGCAAAGACACATTTTAAACAAATGGAGACCTTCTTGCATCCACATTTCACCTCGTGTCACCCTCCAAATGTTAAAAAAGGATTTGTCAAAGGAGAAGCCTTGAGAATCCTACGAACGAACTCCTCAGAAACAACCTTTGAGGAAAATAATTCAAATTTAAAAAAAAAAAAAACGCTTGATTGACGGAGGCTACCCACAAACTTTGATAGAAAACCTACTATCAGAAATAAAATTCACAAAAGGGAGTCGAAACTCCTAAAACAAAACAACAAGGGGGAAAAAGAAATATTGCCATTCGTGACACAATACCAACCCTCAGTGTCTACTATAAAGGAAGCGTGAATGAAAAAATGGAATCTTATACAAAACCAACCAATTACCATAACTTCAATAATTTTTTAAAGAACCACCCATCACTTCCAAAAAGGAAAATCATTAAAGGACATTCTTGTCAGAGCCAAAGAAAAAAGGTTAACCAAGGGGTTCAAGCCCGTAAAGATGTGCGGCCTGTCATGAGTATTTTAGCAATAATTCCAGCTGGCTGTGTTTTACATAACAAGTGTGGTCAACTGTCTCCTCATCACCCACCCCCTCTCTGCTCCGGCCCACCCCCCCTCCCCCACATACTTTTTGGCCAGTCCCTCAGTTTGAGATATTGTGACTGGGTAGATTTGTGTAAGGATTGCCAATGTTTTAAGAAGCAGACCAGTCTGAAATGCCTTGTTTTCCTGTTTTTAATTTGAGATCTGTTGCTTAGATTCATGCCAGCATGTAGGAAAACATTCATACCTTCCACTAGAGGGTTTTTGAGCGTGGCTCCCACTTCCCCGACTTTATGCCATAACTTGTTTCTCACTACTCCTGTTTTGCGATACTAATACGGTGGAAGCTTTCTTAAGCGGACATTATCAGGACGCGCGGACACCCTCGGGACGCGAAAATGGGGCGGGCCGCTTACGGGAATGTAAAAATACAGAATTTGTTGTTGAGGAAAACGGCGTTTTGTGAAGATGGCCGTAAGTAGAGCTTTCCGCTTACGAGAGTGTCCGTTAGGAGAGCTACCATTGTATGTGTTTTCCCTCTGCTTTGGAATAATTCTGTTAGGTTTGCTAATGACAAATCTAGCTATTAAGCAAAGTTTCTAATCTTTTCCTTCTCTCCAGCAGAATAGATAGATACAATGGTTCGGCAACTCATTGATGATATAGATGTGGCAGGCCTGGCTTGCAGGCTTCCAGTGTCAGACAATGCAGAGGAATTTTGGTCGCATTTGATGAATAATGAAGAAGTGATGAGTGGGATGGTCATAACTGGACGCCTGGACTTCATGGCCTGCCTAAACATAGCCTGCAACATTATCAAGCATTTCGATTAAACCTTCTTTGGTGCTCATGCTAACTAAGCCCATCATTAAATGGATCCCTAAATTAAGAATCTTACTTGAAGCTTTGATTTATGCCGAAGTTGTTCCCTAAAAAGGTTGTAATTCAAAGACTGGTGTCTTTGTTGACACTAATGGTCCATAAGCTGGACAACAATCAGTGGAAATACTGAAAAGATTGGAGGGGATATTGGCGAGCATTGTTCACCGATGTCTCTTTGACGAAGCTTTGCTATAGACACCGTCAGGAGCCAATCAGGAAATTAGATCTGGAAGTTGTACTGCTGTAATTGTGGGTGGCACTTCTCTAGACTTTTTTATTACTTAACATGCTTTCCCCCGATGGTGCATGTAAATCTTTTGATGTCAGTGCTAATGGACACTGCTGTTCAGAGGGTGCCTTCGCTATTTTTCTGGAAAAAAAGGATATAGAGAATCTATTCTCATGTTGTTAACTCAAAAGCAGCTTAAGTGGACACAAGAAACAAGGTGAGGGATTTTTGTTTCCCATTTTGTTTCTTATCCTTCATCTTGCTAATTATTAGGATTTTACAAGCATAAATAATATTTTTGGAATATTTATGCAGCAGGACTAGGATTTAATGATGTTTACAAAATGATTCAAAATCTGTTACTTACAGTGAAACTAGGGTAGCTAGGGACAATTTAGCATTATTAACCTATTATCCTAAAGGTAGCAAACAACAAATTCAAACCAGAGGATGACATCTGAGTATCTCAAACAACTTTAATTTACTTTGTGGAATTTCATTGGTTAGTAACTTGCCCCTTTTTTGCTGTAGCCTGAGGATGTGCACATCTGAGGGGGGAAAAGTAGTAGGGAGGAAAGTGTCCTCCTCGTGTGCGAGCACATCCTATAAAAAATAACTAAAACACCTGACGCCACGCAGGTTAGCTTTACTGTACACTGCAACTTATAGAGCAAGTAATGATGATTTGCTTTCATTTGAAAGTACATTGTTGTGCTAAGAGAAATTTCTGTCATTATAATAGAAATATACCACAAGTCAGTTACGTTACCTGCACGAGGGAGATCCTGCCTCAAGGCCCCTACTGTTTGGCTGGTTACTCATTTGGGGCACCTGTGTGGATATAGAGATGGCATTGCAACTGGAGAAAACAAACTTTGCTGTGGCAGAAGGTCTTTTTTTAAAATTCTGAAGCCAAGCCAACACTCAGCAAAGTTTATCACGTATTTTACGGCTCTACTGCGTATGATTGAAAAGTACAATGTGGCTTCCAGTCTTCGAAGAAACGTGCGTCTCATTCTTGTCAAAACCGCTAACAGGATGGACAATTTTTAGGGTACGACTTCTAGTTGTGATGCATGTGCGAGATGATCAGGTGATAGTCATACTTTTTCCAAAGCGATAGCACTGTCGAGATGGCTAGCATAATCACCGGGGACATAAATAATCCAGCGTGATTGACATTGCTATAGCAAGACTAATAATACTGCTATCAAATTGCAGACTTCAGCCCCACACCCAGTGAATGAAATTGAAGATCGACACTTCGCAGAAGTTTTTCATAAAAAGAGTAGAAGTCTAGAAAAGATAGTTTTGATTTCACTGATTATTGTCAAGAGACGAGAAAAATTCTGATAAACTACTAGGTGCGATAAGTAATTTATGTATTTTTTTTTTCAAGTGTTAAGCGACTAAGAAAAGGTTTGAAGTTTAAAAAAACCTGTGGTCTTTTTGTTTAAATAGGTTAGTTCAGCGTTTTGTATATAATTTTACTTTCTGAAGTCTTTTTAAAATATGGTATTAGTATAGGTAATAGCATGATTTGTAGTGATATTTGGCATAAATACCACGAGTGATATTTCAAAATTGTTATACGAAATTTCACGAGCCGTTAGGCGAGTGAAATTTGAGACAATTTTGAAATATCACAAGTGGTATTTATGCCAAATATCAGTACTAATCATGCTATTATTTGTTTATACTACTACCCGCAAAAGGCTGTAATTTTCACATGTAGGTATTTCAAATTAAGCTGAAATACCACTGCTCTAAACCAATCAAATTGCAGAAATTTCTCATGTAGTAGTATAACAGGGGTAAATGCGAACTCAAAAATCAAAAACAAACATTCAAACATTTAACCCTTTCACTGCCAGAGTACTTGATGGAGTTTTGTAAGGTGACTCTAACTATTGAGTCTGCGGATGAAATCCTATGATGTGACCATTCAAATGAAAGCTCTCTACCTGTACTTTCACATGATGTTATTTGTTTCTCAAAATTTTAGAAAATGAAATTTGGAAATTTGGTCGAAATTTGCCTTTGGCAACATTTGGCAGTGAAACGGTTAGAAAGCTCATTTAAAAGGCACCACATGCAGTTGTTCAAAGGGTGAATAGCGCTATCCACCGGATAAATCACTATTTAGTGGATAACGCAATTGATTTCCCTGACACTTACCCACTGGATAGTGATTTATCCGGTGGATAGCGCCATCCAACTTTTAAACAACTGGGGCCAGGTGATGTATAGAGGTTTTTGTTATTGGAATAAACACAAAGTGAAGAGGCATTTGTGGCGGTAATATTGCATTTCAGTACCAGGCAATTTACTCACCCTGTTGAAGACGAAAATAACCGTAAAGACCCCCCTGGTGAAGGACAAAGTTCACTATCCAGTCCATACACCGTCTAGGCCGTTTAGAGATCCATGTCGTTTTTTAAATCGACTCAACTGACTTCGATGTCAGAATCGTTACTCTTAACTGGACATTGACAAAATGCAGGGCACAAACGCTTGTTAATCAAGCAAGAAACTGAACAAGTTGAATGATTGTGCTCTATTTTGCTATTTGCTAGTACATGGGGCATTTAATTCACATATCAGACAGGCCATTTATTGGAGAGAGGCGTCTAAAACAAACTTAGAATCGTAGGAGGGGGGGGGGGGGGGGGCGGGGGCGTTTACTTGACGAGAGGCGTTAATTTGAGAGAGGGCGTCTATTAGATCATTTATGGTTCACGAAAATGAATTGATGTTACTAATAACTCCTTAAATAAATTCAGATAAAGTCCTCCGATTTGGGATTGTTCATATATCGATGCCAGTCTTGCATGCCATATCATACTCCCTCTTATCGGGTCGAGACCCTGATAAAGTTCACAGTTCAAGGCAAAGGGGCAAAAAACCATACCACATCCAGCGGCATGTCCCCGTAAGGTCATGTCTTGAAACGGCTGCCAGAGACTGCAAGCAAAAGCTGCTCGTCGCAGTCTTTGATTTGTATCCTCACAATACCCCTCCCCCCCCCCCCCCCCCCACCCTCCATCCCACCCTGCACCATATAAGTAAATCTAAGACAATCTGTGGATTCCGGATTCCAGGTACTGGATTCAAGATTCCTTGTCCGTAAAATTTGGAATCGGGATGACATTAACGGGATGTATATTTCCACAGTTACTGATCAGAAACATTTCGATCGTGTCCTTGTTCGGATGTAAAATATTTGGGACATTTGCTGTGTCCGAATCTTTGTTTATCAGAACCTGATTTTTGTGATTAGTCGAGATCTGAAAGCCTACACTAGCTGGATTCCGGTTATCTTGATAACTCCAGTTTTCGAGGCGATAGTGTCTGCGTCATTGGTGAATCCAAAGGGAAATGAATCAATTGGCCTTTGTGATCAAACCATGGTGTTATACACTGATTTTCATAACAAAATGCCCAAGCTTTGGTTTTGTGGCAAAACGTCATCGAAGAACTTCACAATAATCAGTATTTAAGCATCACTGAAGGAAATCACAATTTACCCCTTTAAGAAGTGTCCCACTAATGAGTTTAAATTTTCACCTTTCGTTCGTCCGTGACCAAACATTGAGAAGAAGCGATAATGATAATAATAAAAACGAGGAAATGCAACGGTGGATGGTCAACATTGCGCCGATTACGCGGAAAATAGGGGAAAATTTTTTCTGGAACTTGTCTAGTTTGAATTATCTTGTAGTCAATACCGTCTTAAGTCAACAGTATTGAAAGTGATGTTAATGTTTTCTCTATGCCTTGCGAATGCTGTTTGCGGATTCGAAAGTGCTATTTACATTTGTTCATTTTTTTTCTTTATTTTTCCAACATCCTCTTCATTGTTGGATTTGACGCAGCATTTTGCTTAAGAAGAAAAAAGAATGGCGGAGGAAAAGACATCAGCTGCAAAATGGCAAAATTCAGGAAATGAGAGTTGCTATTGTGTTCACTAGGCAAAGATTTTTTACATCACGTTTCATCACCAGTCATCCACCATTTCTCGCTTCTTCCAGATCTGGGAGAGAGCTTTACCCACTTAAGCGTTAAAGAAGAAGCCATTTAAGCGTCGCCCGCAAAGAAGGCCAGTCGCGTGTCCCAGTACGAAGAGAGCCATCATCATGCTTCCACGCGCCGTATCACTACCTTTCATGATCATTATTTTGGTTTTGATCGTGGCGTTCCTCTGTATGATGGGGTATTTTCACCTTTGGTTTGCCTGCCACAAGTGTTACCGTAAAAGGTACCAGGAGAAACATCCGCCTCAGTCCCATGAGGAAATTCAGATGCAAACGCTGAAAACTACCACCGATCCTGCCATTTTTCAAGGACAAAAGGCGAATGGAAAGCAGATTGAATACCACGACCTCAGCCTCATCTGAAGACAACTCATCACAAGCAACGGCGATATTTGTACATAAAAAGTGATGTTGTTCCGCCACGTAATTTTTTTAATTTTTATTTTTTTAAAAACTGAACTACATGGACTTGAATTAACCTTCTGCTAATTGGGCTTTCATGAGGAAAAAAACATTGCACACAGAATTTGATATTATAAAAAAAAAACAAATTGTGTTTACATTTGCTAATTCGTTAACCATTTTTCATTATTTCAGTTGTTTATTGAATCAACCCCACGAGGGCGAATGGATATTAATACTTAGTCGGCTGTAAATTTATTTGTGATCAATGATGCTGGGTGACATTGATTCTCCTCGAGAACAGTGGGCGTTTATTATTTTGTGGTGCCGAAAACTTCTTAGAAACTAATATGTCACCGTTGAGAAAACATTTTGACCGGAAAATTGTCATTTTAAAGTCTAAAACCTGTTGTAACTTGGTAAGTTCTGGAAGAAGAAAACCGTTTTTTAAAGTTGTTGAAATGTTTTGATTTGGAGTTCATGGTCCTGGTCTTTGATTTTGCTTGGGCGCGACTTTCTTTTGCTAGGAGCATGTGTGTTAGTTGAGTCTCGTGCGCGGAATTAACTCCTCAGACCCTACATGTTATCGAAAAACCCGAACTCACCTTTTCGTCGAGGTGATTTTAAAACCGAGTTGTTGTTGGTCTTAATGTAAGACTGGGGAACCGCACAAACTACCATCATCGTGATTTTGTCTACCGTAGATGATTGAATGAATTACGACGTACAGAAACTAGCGAGGGGGTGTAGTCTACTATTTCCTTAGGAATAGCATATGTTTCGCGTTTTTCAGGCGAGCGAAGACAACGCGTATGAGCGCAAAGTTGGCATTGAGAGCGAATCATGCCTTTTCTGCAAGATGCCAAAGACTTAAGATCAGTTCTAAACGAAGTCTGTCTTAAGACAATCGTTCGACCATCATATCTGTTTGTAAATAGGTTATTTGAAGCAGACAAACTATTAATCTTCTTTTCTACTCTTTATGGAATTTATGCTGTTTCGACAAAAGTATTTACGGTAAGTAGTGTTTATACGGTTCACTGACGTTAGATTTGATTAGAATGTAGCTTTATTAGGCAATGGCTAAACTCCTTTTCAGTCACCCTTAGACTTTTTTCCTCGGATAAATTCTTTTTTCCTTGGTAGATGGAAGCCCGAAAAAGCTTATCTTCTTACACATGTTACACGGTTTATTTTGTCTACTGTGTGCATACGAAAAACGAAAAACAGGAAATAGGCGGGTGAATACACCTGCAAAAAACTATTGTATTTCATTTTTACCAAAAACAATTCCTACCTTTATTGTTCCTTTTTTTTGCTTCAAGATTTTGATTTCATGACGCCATTTAAAGCTTTCCGAAATACTTTTAATATTTTTCCAAGTTCAGTCATAAGCTGGTCACAAGCCAGGCCAGACTCCAAAGGAGCTATAGCCGAAGAAAAGAAACGAAACGAAAAAAAATTAAAGGCAATTTTAAAAAAAGTATAATAAGATAGGCAGACCCAGTCCTTGCGGGGCGGAGGGGAAAGGAGATCTGGGAATGAGATTATTTCAGCCAATGGAGTTGCGAGTTTCAAAGAAGGGAAAGTTCAAAACAAGATGGCTTCGTCCTCGGGAAGTATGATCGAAGTTCTACGTTTTGAATGAAGTACGTTGATTTTGTATTTAGGCTATGGATGCCAAAAATGGTCTTTTGGATTCGTCAGAAGATGAAGGTTAGTTTTGAACTTCATGTTCATATTGTAGTCGCATACAAGGGAGTCAGATTATGCTTCTGATTGGATTCAATGTACTGTATTGTCAATTCGATGATGACTCGCCTATCAGGCGACCTGTCGAGGTTGCCAAATATACTGTACACGTAACTCTTCAGTCCTTATTTTGAGTGACCCTCAAAAGTAAGGGGTGATACATTTAAGCTTAACTCAATATTTCTGTTGAAAATGTGTTAAAGTGAGCTTAGTTTACGAAGCCAGTCCACTGTACTGTTTTGTTTTAAGTATGAACAAAACCTTCATCATAAAAGAGTCTTTTCAAGTGTCACCTCGATGTGGATTGTATTAAATTGTGTGTCAATTGGGATGACAAAAAACAACAACACAGGACGAATTTTGGTGTTTTTGATATATTTATTATGAATAGATATGCTGCTAAATTATTCCTGCACATGTATGTCTTTCAGCATTTATTGCCATAGCAAATGAGTTGTTGGACAAATGCAATCTTCCTGGTAGAGTCTCTAGACTGGAGGAATGCAATGATAGCTTTTTTGTGGGAGTTCACAAAGGTCTACTTGGCGATGACTTGCCTGGTAAGGTTTAAAAAAAGGCACTCAGGAGGTGCATGTGGGTATAACTGCCCAAAATCCTCTATTGAGCCCCCTGGGGGGCTCTTTTATTTCAAACATATTTTTAGAGGGGGGCTTAATAGAGATGGGGGGCTAATTATTTGAGGAGGGGGGGCTTATTTAATTAGGCAAAGATGGACCGTATCAGTTGTCGATTAATTATTGAATTAGAGTGTAAAGTGGAAAAGTATTTAGTACACGAAGTTGGACGTCATGAAGTCGAGGTTCAAAAACAAATCTGAAATTCTAGCTAGTGAATAAACCATCCTGGATCAGTCCACACGAAGTTTTACAGTCATAATTGATTGATACAGTCTATCATTTATTAGTGAATAATAATAGGGAGCTTAAGCAAAGACGTTTTTGAGCGACGCACATCAACCGGAAGTGAGGCCTTCTCCCTTTTTATACGTCTTGACGCTAACAAATTTGTAGTGATAATTTTCTTTTCTCTTATAAAGACGATTTACCCGAGAATTTGAACCAAACCACTGCCCATTGATGGAAAAAGTCAACTTCCGGTTGACGTTCGTCCCTCAAAAACGCTGTTGCTTAAGCTCCCTAATGAGGAGGGTGGGGAGGGGGGGCTTATTAACTTTCTTCCTCTGAAAAGGGAGGGCTTATTTGAGAGGGGGGCTAAATAAGGGATATACGGTAATTTTAAGAAACGATGCTATTACAGTCTCACCTCCTTAGTACTAGCACCAAAGACTTACAGACACAATGGTGTCCATAATTAAAAAGTATAGAATGTAGAGCATGTAAGAAGTATAGCAATTTTGGGGCCAAGAGAACTCTCTGTTATTGAGAAATGTATTATGGAGAGGTTTGACTGTGAAATGGCTCGTTTTCCACCCAAGTTAGATTAGCTGTCACTAAAATTCATGCCAAATGCAAAGCAACCTCGTTCCCAGGGTCTCTCATCTTCCCTGGGAACGAGGTTGAATGCAAAGTACTTAGAGCAAGAGACAATATTCTACTATTACTGAAGAAATTATGTAAACATACCAAGTGCTAAATGTTATTCAAAAATGTTATTCAAAATGTTATTGCATTTAGCTGAATATTTTTTTAATACTAATTTGTGCTAATGTTGTCATCTCAGGCATAATTGAGAATCCCATAACAATTGAGCAGCACATTATTAACTGCCAAATAGTGATTGACTTGATGGCCACAGATGTCCTTAATGTGGACCTCTCTCACATTTCTGGGAAAGGCATTGTTGAAGGTGATAAAGTTTCCATCCGAAACTTCCTTGAGATTTTTGCTGGTTTACTTGAGTATTTCATGGAGTGTGTGGATCAATCAGATGCAGGTATGTCACTGAAGGAGTATGTACATCAAACATCAACGTAATAATAAAGCTTATACTCAGGCTGCAACATATATATTTCTAGATATAGGGAAAAGGAAATACATGTACTCAAACTTTTACCCAAAATATGTATAAATAACTAGAAGTGTATGCAGAGTTGTTGTTTCAAGACACATGAAAGTAGTCAGTAAAAAAATTTTCATCAATGATCTGGAAATTATTTCTTTACCAATGTTTATAATTTACAGGTTCTATTGATGAACAGGACTCTAATCTGTTGTCCTCTGAGCATGATGTGATTTCTGGAGTGTTAAGAGAAGAGTTTGGTCCCTCCTATCAAGCTCTCTATGAACCGAGATCTCAAACAACCAGGTTTATTTAATTTCGTACTAGAATTGATAATTTATTTTATACATGTAGTTGTGAAAGGTGGGAAGAGGAACTACAGGTTTACCCAAGGGGGGAAAGGAATGGAAATTCATTCAGGACAGAAGTAGCTACATGTGTTATTCCAAAATCAAAAATACTTGTAAAATAAATCTTTGCTGAGTGGTAAAAAACTACCTTCTTGTTTGATTGTTTGTTTTTGTAAATGTAATACTTAAAGTATGTCATTTGTCATTTTTTAAGACTCTCTTAATGTCCATTTTTATGGGTGTATATGTTGGTCAACTTATGGGAAATTCTATAATCTAGTTTTTTTTGCAGTAGCTATTAAAATTATTATATTTAATGTGATAAACAGGTTTATACCTTGAAAGCCCTTATCAAAAAGACTTTTCACTCTTCTAAATTGACTTTACTGGCAAGTAAATTTGTAAAAACATAATATTGAAATATGTGTAATACTTTTAAGTTAAAACAATTGCTTTATTCTTTTAGGCCAAACCAATTCACAGATGAAGCTGGACATCCAAGTGCAGAAGGAGGTCAAAATTTTAGGGGTGACTTATTAAGAAGACCACCACATGGAGCTCCTGACCCTGCTTTGATGAGAACCGGAAATTCCACTGGCTTTGAAGCTGACACTTCAAAGGTATGCTTCTTAACATTCGTATTAAAAAGAGTGAGTAAATTTGGAACCCACTGACAGTCACTCCAGTGTAAAAATTTATAGGAAACAGTTTCATTGTGAGTTGTCATGTGACCTTGAATTAGTGTGGTTCCAGGGTCCTAGCAGCACATCCCCACCCAAAAATTCCTAAAGTACCTAAGTAAAAGGATGATGATGCAAACCCTGTTTTATTGCCTGTCACCATGTTGTTTCACCTTGCTGAATTTCATTGAATTTCAATAAACTATATGTAAGTTATTTGTGTACCCTTGATTTGTACCTTCTTCACTAATCTGGGCTCCCCACAGTTTCAGAGCTCTGCCCTGTGTAATACCCTTTGAACAACCCTAGCTAGTAGACAAAGCAGGATTTGAGCCCAGGGTGACTAAGTGGAAAACCGCTAAGCCATGTGGTGATGTTGCCTCCTAAAAAGCTATTTAGTCACAAAATAAATGTAGTTTAGACTTAACAGTATGTTGGGTTGAACTTACAGGCAGCCACAGTGGTCTTGAACCTTGTTTCTATTAAGCTCAGAGGGAGTATTTGGATAGTGTAGCCCTGTCCTAACTTTGCTACTCAATACTTTGTCCCACCAGTTAAGCGACTCGAGGGACACTGTGAGTGATTCAACAGGAGAACTGATCAGGCTTGGGGAAATGACCTCAGACAGAGTTTCATATATGGGAACTGCAAGAAAAGAGACCAGGAACCCCCTTCCAGACTCAACATCTAGCAGTTCTGCTTCATCTCCTATTGCTTCTCAGGAGCAGCACAAGTTTTTTGAAAGTGGTGACGGTGAGGGCAGAAACTCTGAGAATGGTTCTCGAAGGCTGGCTACACTTAGGGATAGTTCTCATTCTCAGGGGACAGGAGCTTTTGGCAGTAGATCTAGGTAGGATTACAGGTTTATTGATCAAGTCTACAGTAATATGCTTTGTGCCCTTGCCCGTAAACCAAACTGAATGCCTCCAATAACACCTGTTATACAGGCTATTAGAGAGTAATTTATCACTCGTTCTGCACGCACTTTGTCAGACCTCTTTCTCCACTGAAATATAAAAATAATATATTGTTCTTTCATGTAATATGTTAGTTTATTGGGAGCAACCTTTTGGTGGACCGCCAACACATCCTGGATAGAGGATTCTGCTACTTAACCCTAGCTCCTTACCAACTTGGCTTACACTTTATCTCACTCTCTCTCCATGTTTGCATTTAGCTACACTGTACAAGTCTGTTTCACTTGGACAATTTTTGTAAAGAATAATCCCATAACCTCAAATCAAGCCATCAAAAGGGATTGTCAGTATTTCATGATGTACAAGTACAAACTGTATGCTTAAAGGCTGCTAAACTAACTACTAAAAATAGTTTATAATGATCATAGTGGGTTATTTTTAGGAGGCCTGAACCATCTTTGCTCAGCCGAGATGGCACATCTATGGAAGATGAGCTGACACAATACACTCTAACCCCTACAGTGATTGGGGATTCCTCGGCTGCTAAAGATAAGGTAAAAACAGCAATGAAATGTATAAATTAAGTCTTGCGAAATTCTTGTATAACATTGCCAGTTACAACACACTCCATTTGAGTCAGAATTTAGTTACTTGGAGAGAGAGTCCATAACCAACTGAGCTGATAGACTGTTGAAATGAAAATCCTTAAATACCAAATCTCTTTTCACTTCATTGGAAAAACGTTTAAACTTGCAAGAGTTATTAAAGTGATCAGAAAAAAAGTTCATTAGTACGTACGGCACTTCTATACAGTATGGAATGTTTCATAAAATTTGTACAAAATCGTGGAACCACAGTCTTGTTATTTCCTCTTAGATTATCCCAAGAGATTATCTAATTTTTAAATTTTAAAGTTTTAAATCCGTGAATTTTCATGTAATTAAGCTATATTTTTAGCATTTCATGTACATTTTTTAGCTTTTTCATCGTAAATTTTTAAAAACCACCGTTAGGTAAGAATATTTTGTAAGTACACATGACCCCTCAAGCAATTTACTGCTTTAATAATTATTGATTGGGTTTAAATAAAGGATGTTCATGTATTCATTCAGCAATGAAGTTACCATTATTGTAATGTCAGGTATTGTCTGTACAGTTCATAGAATTGTAAGTGAATGTGGGCCATTTCAGGGCAACATTTACCCAGAAGATTATATTTCAGCTTCTTGTGTCCTGGGTACAAAACATTCGTCCTGTTGACAAGAAACATGATGTGTTAGAAAATTTCATAGGTTCTCTTTCCAAAGAAAATTTTCTATGCTTCCCAGTGGCCAGCCATGCTCCACATTAACTTACTGAAGACGTAATTTTTTAATACTTAGTTACACCTATTTTTATTTGTGGCAATACCTGCAAAATAGCGATACTTGCAATACTGTAATGAGCTAAGCGTATTTGACCACATTAGTTAAAAGTTACGTACTTACTTACTTACTTACCCAACTTTTTTTTGCATTGCTTAATCATATTCACTTACAAGTATCACGCTTAACCCTAGTACTCAATGAAGTTTGTGGAGTCACCTCTTAAATGTAATTAATACAATGACTAAACTTGCAAAAATAATTATTACTTTTTTGTCATAATTATGATGTTTTTAGTCAGATCATCGTTCACCCGAAAACCAAGACAAGCCTTTATCCAGCTTTCTGTCTGCATCCTCGTCATCTGCAGCATGGCCTGAACAGATATCCCCTTTGGAACCCACAAAAGACTCTTCTAGTGGAGCAGCAGGTGGGTTTGATGCACTAGGTCTCCGCCCAAGAGAGCGACCAGCCAAGACTGTAGTCACAGACAGTGGGTCGCAGGATGGCAGTGATCAATCAGCCCCTGTATATCATCATTATCATCATCATTTTCACCACACACAGCCTCATGGTAGAGTGCCGTCAGGTAATACTGAAAATAATAAAGTAATAGTAATACTGCAAGTCAAGGAAAAAGAATGTTTCTCATCCCCGCCCGCCTCATTTTGGGCGGCCGCCTCTCTTATTTTTTTATTTGTTATTGGAAAAGTTGGAACGAGAAAAAACCAACAGGCATTAATTACTTTAAACATCAACAATTTTACAATCCTGTGTAAAAGGCCTTTCTTTCCAAAAAACGAAGCATTAATATTAAATACTGAGTCCTACTGACGTTTTTTATGAACCCTACCTCTTGAAATATATCATATGACTTACCACATTGTTTAAAACATGCATCAACCAAATTTGTGTTGAATCAATAACTGACGTTTCATTTATTAATATTTGACCGAAGAACTCTTACTTTTCCATGGGGTAGGGTAATAATTTGAAAAAAAGCATTGAATTGGCAATAATAAAAATGTTGAAAATAACAAAAAAGCGCCCACCCACTATTATTTTTATGGAAATCCGGACGAGAAACATTTGCTTTTTTTACTTGGCGTAATAGTAAATGTACTAGGTCAAAATGAAGTTTGTGGTCGTAGATAAGCGTAATTAGGGCTACGAAACAAAGGAAACTGAGAAACAAACAAGATTGAAATCATTTTTTCCCTGAATTTCATTTTGACCTACAACAGTCAGGGATGTCTCTAAGGCCGGGTACTAGGGATTTCCTCTGGTTACTATGTCGGAGCATTTCTCTCGGCTACTTCAGCTACTTTTATAACCTAAAGAAATCATCAGTCTGGTGAAAAAGAAACAAAACGCTGACTCATAATCTTATAGAACAAAACTTCTCTGAGCCAATGTAAACTAAATGCTAGGCAGACAATTTTTGACTTACATTGTAGTTTTAAAAGCAAATTTTTCAATAACCAATATGCGTAATACTTCTAGTGGGGCGCTTAAAAAGAGTTAGAAAACATAAAAGCACGTTTAATAAGCTTCAGTAAAAATGACTCCTCTTTTTTGCGAAAATGATACCGTCTTGAGATAAAATTTTTTCTCCGTAATTATATTTATACAACTTTGTTTTTGCTTTTTTGTTGTCTTTAGTTTCGTTATTTTCTTAGTTTTCTAAAACGCCGTAAAGGTGACGTTACACGAGACGATTCGCAACGACAATTTTTAGCGCAACACAGCCTTGCAACATTGTTGCGACATTGTTTCGAATGGTTACAACATTGTTCCAACATTGCAACGCTGTGTTGCACTTAAAATCGTCGTTGCGAATCGTCACGTGTAACGTCACCTTAAGCCATGCGGTTTCTTGCCGAAAAAACGCTCACAATGCGATTTCCCGCCAAAAACGCAGCATGCACATGTGACATTTCACATTTGATTACATGTAGGATGTTCCCAGTTTCAAAAACCCTCGCTTCCAAAATGAGGCTTTCCACAGGGTCCAAAACTTTTATGTCAATGTTGCTGATTTGCATAAAAATGCCTTCAAAGATTTGGCATTCACCCTTGTTTTAAGGTGATCTTAATACACAGAACGATTCGCAAGGACGAGTTTTAGCGCATCACAGTTTTACGACAACTGTTTCGAATGGTTGCAACGTTGGTCCAACATTGTAACGATGTGTTGCGCTAAATATTGTCGTTGCGAATCACGTTTCGTGTGTTAAACATCACCTTTAAGAAAGAGGCTTGGGGTAACTCATGCTGTTTGCGAAGTCTAGGCGTCCATACAAACGGGACCCTTGGATAAATATAGCTAAATTATTAAATGTCTCCAATGAGCGGGCAAAGAGGTTTACGGAAGGTAAGAGTGGTTTCGCTGCGCTGGTCGACTGTGTAGTCGCGAGTGCAACTCCATGGTAACAGTTGTACCGTCTGGAGGATTTTAACTGTACTATACTGTACTCTGTCGTTCAAATTTGTTGCTCAACAAACAGTGTGAGATGTTGGAGCTTGTTGGAAGAGTAAAAATGAAAACCGGGAAAGTCGATAATGAATAATAACGTCCAATAATGTCCAACGGAATAGCACCTTGCTCAACAAGTGACTTGATCTTCACAGATTTCTTGCGAAAATGAGTGTTGAAAGCAAAACACGATTTTCCTTTTAAAGATGTCACATGTACCCTCGTTTTGAGAACGAGGCTTTGAGCAACTCGGAACTGGCTTACATTTTTGGGCACGGAAAGTGTTTCTGTCGTCCATTTTTTTTGCGTTCCTTGGGAGTTTTAGTACAAAATAGGCCGAGACACTTTAAATTTTTCCATTTGAAATTTATGAAAAGTCACACTTTTGCAAATGAACTTGGTGCGCTTAAAAATAGTTTTTTTTGATGTACCAAAATGCTTTTGAGAGTTTTGAGAAACGCTCTCCAGGCCTATTTAGCACTTTATTACTAGAAGTAGGCAGCCAGCAAATCTGATGGGAAAGAAAAGGGTCATATTAAAAATGATTTACTGTATTTATTACCTGTATTGAATAGAATTTCAGTCTTCGGCTGAGGTAAGCGCAGCAGCCACATTTGGTGTGGCAGTTCCAACAAGTCATCTATCGAGGTCAGAACCAACAGCAACAAGACCTTTAGGTGGAGTTACTTCTGCACAGGCCGACGACCTGATCCGGACTGCTCCCGCGGATCTTGCCCACCAACACACAGGTAGAGTTATTTGTTGATATATTAGATAAGAGTCAAGGTTGAACTCCAAGAAATTGGGTGTCCTGTGTTCATATGCCTGTGCTACATTACCTGTGAAGAGAGATTTCATAGTGTGCTAGAAAGGGGGAAGGTATAGCGTGTATAGATTTGAATTTAAGTGTAAGCTATTAACTCTAATGGAGGAAGCCTATTGAGTAAAAGCCTAGTGGTTTCTATCGGGCTTCCTCACCACTAGGTTTTTGAAGACGTGCTGTATATAACTTAACTCAATAAACTTGAAACTACATGGTGCTCAACCAGATATTACGCCACCGTTACTTCTTGCTGTAAAGATTTAATGAGGTCAGGATTTTTAAAGAAGGCTAATAGTTCGTTTTCTCTGTAGAAGCTGCATATCCAAGAAGCACTGCTGTGTCAAGGACCGACTTTACTCACCCTTCCCCTGCTGTAGTTACTGCATCAAGTACTGGGGTGACTGTTTCAAGTACAGACCTTACTCGCCCCACCACTGCTGGGTTGTCTGTGTCAAGGGCAGAAATTGCTCGCCCTCCCCATGCCGGGTTGGCTGTGTCAAGCACAGACTTTACTCGACCTCCCCCTGCTGGGGTGACAGGAACCACGTCAACCTTGACTGACTCAGTGTTTTTATCAGAGTCTGGATCATCACGTAAGGCCTTTGACCGCATTCTTTTAGTGATCTAGATTGTATTTAGTGATCGCAAAAGAAAAACATACACAATCAAATTTCTGTTATCGACTACTCTCGTAAGCGACCAGCTCTAGTTAGGACCACCTTTGTGAAACCCAATTTGAACTGACTTAAACTTTGTAATGAAAGATCTCGTAAGCGACCGCGACCACTTTTGGGATTACCTAACTTGACTTTTCCTTTGTTTTTATGCTCTCGTAAGCGACCACTCAGAGTCTTATTCATATATAAATCAACACGTTAATGAAACTGCGCACTGCGCTAATGGTTCGTTGATAAAGATCTTGTACAGTGCAGCATGGTATTTGTAAAAGTTTAAGGTCATTTCTGTATCGAGCACTTTAGCCTGCGTAGCAACGACCTCTCACAGAATTATTAATGAGTTTCTGAAGCTCTCGCAAGCGACCACCCTCTATTATTTTGCCATACGGTCACCTCGTAAGCGACCAGCTCTAGTTACGACAACTTTTTCGAATCTCCGAGGTGGTCGCTTACGAGGGCTTCGACTGTATCTAAATAAATAAAGAAGGTCTTTATAATTTTCATTGAAAGAGGAAAGAAAATGGGTATTAAATTTCTGATATATCTTTTAGGTCCTCCTTTTGTCAGACCAGCCACGGCTGGGATGACTAGTGAAAGCTTTGTTGGCACAGATTCGTTAAGAGACAGACTAGGAAGGTCACTGATAACAACAACAGCCCCCTCTATTGCAGGTGAAAAACGATATTTCTAGTTACTGCAACAGCGCTGTCTATTACAGGTAAACTACAGTGGAACCTCTATACAACCAAGTCCTCTGTACAACGAACGGTATTTTTCGCCCCAGTAATGGTAAACTACTTGGAAAAGTACCTCGATATGACGAAACCTCGTTTTAGCGAACGTATTTTTCCAGTCCCTTGGCCCCTCTTTATATCGAGGTTCTATTGTACAACGATAATCTTAGAAAATATTAAGTTTAAGATTTTAATACTCGGCGGAAATTTGGGAATCTATTGCAAATAGAGTCAAATGCAAACTTTCAAGTCGCAATTTCAGCTCTATGATTTTTTTTGCCAAAATCCTTTTATCTCGTATCCCGAATTAGGAATCGTATCTCGAAGCGAGGGGCATCCTTGCATATAAAAACTTGCACCTTGTAAAGTAGCCTTTTAATCTTACCTGTTACCATCGTCCCCGAACAACCCCTATTCTGAGGAAAAATTACTTGAAGTTGTGACTGACTGGCTGGAGAAGAATACTCTCTCGAAACACTTGAAAAGTGGTTGAAAAACTTGTGCTGTTGGTAAATGACAGAAGAAAAGATCGTTACCTATACATTTCCACTAAGTATCTTATTTGACGCGACGAGGTAGAGTCCGTGGGTGGAGGGGAATTGTCTCTCTGCTCCGTGAGTAGGGGGGGGGGGGGGGGGGGGGATAGACCACCAAGTAAGAAACCAGTTATAAATCGGGGAGGGGGGTGGGTTGTGCCCAGGGTTACATTAACAGCTTAAATTGAACTATGAATTATAAGGAGCAATTTAATAGCATCTCTCTATTGGAACTTGAGTGTTGAAATTCTTATTTACAATACAATACAATACAATGTTCTTTATTTTGAGAGGGTAGATACATGATTAACCCAGTAAAGAGTTTTCTAACACATGGCCCTCTGTAATACAGAAAGAAACATATACGAATAAATTTCAAAAATACACACATACAATAATTAATTGAATGTAACATTTAAAATGAAATTAAAATTTACACAATATAAAAGTTTAATTAACATTATTTAGGTTCTTCTTTGCCCGTGTCCTCGACAATGCCATCCACAAGTTACAGACCTCGCGGTACACTTGAGAGGAGTTTAGACGCGCGAGCAGCAGTACTGCAGCAAGCTGACAAGTTAGTGGACAGGCTGAACAATATAAGGAGAGGACAGGTATGTTTAGTTCATGTCTGCAAGACGGCCTTCATTGGGTATCCGGTCACCTCGTCACCAAATCATCTCGCCACCAAGAAATACGTATCTCATTGACAAGAGGAGCCCGCAAACCTAATCCCCAGGGTGTTATTACGCATGCGTCGCATTTATGTAGCCAGCGTTCGTTTGGACTTCCGTTAAGAATGAATGGAATGCATATAACGCAATTTGATCACGCGCGTTTGGACCTTCTATTACTCGTAATCTGATCACGCGTGTTTTTGATCATCTGTCACGTGAAACATACGCAAAGTACAGCATTGGAGCAAAAGCGTTTTGACCTTCGATCGTTGTGGCCTGCACTCCTTAAAAGAAGATTCCTTCCCTTCAATTTTATTATGAAATTTAAGAGCTGGTCAGGAAAGTAAGGATCCTTAGGTAATCTGGGAACGACCGCATCGTAATCCCTGGTAAATGCGCGAGTCTCGCGTTCATCGAACCTATTCTCACTATTTAGAGCAGTAAGAGCTTGAGATGTTCTTGCCTAGTCCCTAGGCCTCATTATTGCGCGCGGCCGATGCGTTTCAGGTCACGTGGTCCGAGCGAGTTGTTCGACTCGGATACGTCACCGAAATGCAGTGACCGAGAAGGTCTGGGAAAGCGCCGTGCAGAGACTAGGAAAGAGAAGTTCGACGTAAAGATCGTCAAT
Organism: Porites cylindrica; assembly: GCA_964035525.1. Taxonomy (NCBI): domain Eukaryota; kingdom Metazoa; phylum Cnidaria; class Anthozoa; order Scleractinia; family Poritidae; genus Porites; species Porites cylindrica. Next base: position 3,965,781 of record OZ037780.1, on the reverse strand, counting down.
TACGATCGACAGATTATATTTGTATTTGGGGTTGACGAAGAAGGAAAAATTCTACGGCCTCGTCCAATTTTGGCTGCCCTCGTAATTTTTTTCATCCAATTATTTCCAAATTGGACAGCATGTAGTTCTATTACATATACGAACTGTTGTATAGACGTTGATATATTATATTACTATGTTCCGAGCTTGATTTTGACGTACGTGTGACGTAGGAAGACACGTAGATTGTTATCTACTTCCAGTCACCTTGTTTCAGCGTTCTTGGTACCAACGTTACCAAACATATAATGGTCTTTTTACAGCCGTTAGCATCAACTTACCCAGGTAGAGCGACAGCTGATTCTGTGCAGGCAAGGATCACAGATCTTGAACCTTCAGATGCAACTCCTAGTTCAGCAGCTGAAGGACGCCTTCCAAAGTTTCCCAGACCGGAAGCGGATGACAGCGGAAGTGAAAGTGACAGGGAACTCGATGATGAGGAGCTAGCCCAGAACAGTGACAGTGCAATTGGTAAGCTAGCCTTAGAAAACAGCCCAAATTTTGCGACACTACCACTGGTTTCCCAGCGAAATGACCTCTGAGAAACGACTGCAGAAATTCCTTACTGATGACGTATCACTACTCAGTTCTGGGTACTGCTTCTGATTGGTCGTGCCGCGAGGAAATTTAGTTCAACCTGCAAGCCAAAAAAATACATCCGATTATTAGCCCCGCGGATACCCTCTCCCCCTTCTGAATTCGATTTATTGTGACGTTTTTAAGCTTAATTAAAAAAAAAAACAGTTATAACAAAACGTATTTAAATCAGCACTGCTATAGCTTGTTTCGAAGCCCTTTTTTAATTTCGGTTATAAGCCACCTCGGATATAAGAATCTCTGTTTATAAGCCCTACTAAAACCCCTTACGAAGATTATAAGCGGTAGGTTACCGTACTCAACTCAAATCAAGCTGGAAGACTATAGCAATTGCAAACGCAAGTGTCTTGATCTTCACAGATTATGGAAGAAGAGCACCTAGTGCCGCTGCGAGGGTGACACAAAAGATGTCCACATCTCGGGCAGGAGGTCGCAGGGGAAGAAGCAGGAAGTCTCCAAGGATACCGTCACCTCGAGGATACAAAGGTACAAGGCTTGTTACTCGGGATGACGTAGTCAGCCAGCGTCATAAATTCGGGAGCGTATTCCTTTCGTATTTTCTTGGAAGTCAAAAATTGCCTTCTTTTTTTAACTTTCCCGTATCCGGTGCCCGTCACAAAAAAATGTGTGATTTTTATTGGCCGTAACTTCGAATCACGTGCAAGTGAGGTTGGATTGCACAAGCAGAAAAAAGATACTGCGTCAGCAAAGGAGGGAAGAGTAAGCTTACTGCGTAGAGGAGGACAAAGCCAAGACTGCGCTCTAACTTTTAATACGGCGCACGGTCGCCCGAGGCGACTAAGACTTGGCCTCGGGCGACTGAAAATATTAGAGAGTTTTAGATCCGAGATTACTGCGAACCTCTAACCGCGGTTTGCGGTTACCCGTTTGCGGTTCGACGTTCAAACATAATTCGATTTAGATTGGCGGTGGATTAAAGAAGTGGATTCTGAATTTATTTTTCCATTTAGAAATGGAAGAAATATCAATCAGTGAAAATAAAAGAAATTTACGGTAACACTGAGTTATCTAGCAGTAAAGAGCTGTAAATTCTTACATTAGTTCTTCTTATAAATTTACGGCCGCCATTTTGAATCAGCAGCCATGAATGGCACTTGTTTTCAAGATCCAATAGGATTTATCAAATTTTGCATTTCGTGCCTCTGTTAATGGATAAAGACTTGCTTCACAAGATTTTCGTATCATTACGTGGGATAAAACAAGAATTATACGCTAAAAGCTTTCAGGTAAATGGCATACGTGAAAACCTACCTCCCCACGTTGAAAACGCACGTCGTAAACCTCAAACGTGACGCGAAAGACTTGTCACGTGACTTCCAGCGGTTAGAGGTTCGCGGTAAACTCGGATCTAAAACTCTCTATTGTCCAGCTCACCCACCCGGGCGACATGCTGGTTTTGGTTTCTTGATTTTAAGTCAAAAGGCTATAATTTATTACTTGCGACTTCGTAGCTCGCTCGGCCGCTTTGCGGCCTAAAACGAACGTTCCGCTCGCTAAGAAACTCTTGAGCTCGGCTTGTATGCAGCACGTCTATCAAAAAGCTTTTTAAAAGAAATGTTGTTACATGTAAGTGCGCGATGATGTTCAAAGATCGTTCCACTTGAATTCACATGTAACATAAACCTTGACTATGAACGTGACAAGCTGCACATTTTTCGATTTTAACAGCTCTTCAAAATAATGTCCTTAATTTTGACCCAAACATTTTTATAAAAATTACATAAACAGACTACAATCTTACTTACTGTCCCCTCTTTCGCAAGTGTCCCCTTGTGTCCCCAATGTTCAATGTGTCCCCTGTGCCTTTTTCTGTCCGTCGTGTCCCCTGCAGTTCCAAGGTGTTCCCTGTGTCCCCTTTCCCCCTGTGTGGCCCTGTTACTCTATGTTACCCTGTGTTCCCCTGTGTTACTCTGTGTTACCCTGTGTTAAATAACAATTATTCCTCGAGCCCGAATGTGCTCTGAGTCAATAGCCCGCGAGGCCGAAGGCCGAATGGGCTATTGACTCAGAACACATGAGGGCGAGAACGCAGCAGTGATAATAGGCCACTAGTTGCATTGTACTAACTTGTGTTAGCCTGTCTTCCCCTTTGTTGCTCTGTTACCCTTTGTTACCCTCTGTTATCCTCTGTTACCCTGTGTTACCCTTTCCTTCCCTCATCCCCTCTGTTACCCTGTGTTACCCTTTGTTACCCTGTGTTACTCTGTGTTACCCTGTGTTACTCTGTGTTACCCTCTGTTACCCTCTGTTACCCTGTGTTCCCCTTTGTTACCCCTTCGTTACCCTTTGTTACCATGTGTTACCCTTTGTTACCCTGTGTTTCGCTTTGTTTCCCTGTGTTACCCTTTGTTACCCAGTATTACACTGTTTACCCTTGTGTTCCTCTGTGTTACCCTCTGTTTTTCTGTGTTACCCTGTGTTACCCTTTGTTGCCCTGTGTAACCCTGTGTTACCCTTTTTTACCTGGTGTTACCCTTTGTTACCCTGTGTTCGCCTGTGTTACCGTTTGTTACCCTGTGTTAGTCTGTGTTACCCTGTGTTCCCTTGTGTTCCCCTTTGTCACCCTCTTTCCATTTGTCCTCTTGTGTTTCCTTTGTCCCGAGGCGTCCCCCGTGTCCCTTGTGTTCCCTTTTTCACCCTGTGTCCCCCGGTGTTTCCTGTGTCCCTTGTGTCACCTGTGTCACCTATGTCCTCTCTGTCCCTTATGTTCCCCTGTGTTTCCTTTGTCTCCTTGTGGGCCCTGTGTTTCTTGTGTCCCCGTCTCTCCTGTGTCCCCTGTGTCCCCTTGCCCTAAGTGTTAATGTTGGTTTAGGGGAGGGGTAGGTGGGCAGTTTCACAGAAACGTAAAATGATCCACATTTTTAATGCCCATGGCCTTAACTAACAAAACTGGACTATTGTTTTTATTCCGTCAAAAAAGACGATTAAAGAATTTCAAGAGATGGTTCATGAAATATGTTTCTAATTTGGACTAATTATGTGAAGATGTACACCTGATAAAGTTGAGTTTCACCATTCTTTTTTTTTCGGAAAACGGCCATTATGTTTCATATACGAGTTGGTAACAATTCACTCCTGGTAGATGGCAAGCAGTTTTTCAAGAATCTTAACCAGTGATCTTTCTTTGCATTTGTTACCCATTATTTTATTCCTACTCTCCAATATCTCACCTTTTCTTATTGCAATCAGATTCTGAATCAAAAGACGAGGATTCTTCTCCCGAACGCCCCGCTCGCCGGGGTGTAACGTTTCGTGACACGGTAGAAACCTTTCCTGTTTCTGGAAGAATGGATCGTCTGAGACGCCTGTTGTATGAAGAAGCTGAGGAGCAGCGGAAACAACACACTAAAGTCATGCGCCAGACGTACCGTGACCAGTTAAAAGAAATACAACAGGAACAAGAGAGAGAGAAGGCTCTCCAGCAGAAACGAAAAATGGCGGTGAGTACCATACACTTTATATGATAGCCTGTTCACAGACGTTTTTGTTTCTTTTCTTTTTCTTTTTTTTTTTTTGGCAACCTTTCACCACCCCCACCCCCACCCCCATGCTCTTGCGGTAAGTCATTCACACTCTACACTAACACATCCTTTTCACTTTGGGCAAATTGTTGGCTTAGGGAAGGGGTAGGTGGGCAGTTTCCCAGAAACCTGAACACATCCTTTTCTTCTATAGCTGCCTTCCAATGTCCCAAAGAAAAGGCCAAAGAAGAAGAGTCCAGTGAAAAAACGCGGCAGGTTGGAAGCTGTTTATCGGTCCCAGGTCAGGAAATCCCGGCCGGTAAGAAGGCCTGAAGTTACAGCCAGAGGAAGAAAGAGAAGTGCCTCGGCCAGCCCCGTCTTAACGAGAGGGAGAAGTGGCAGTCCAGGTTAGTGGAGTAAGGTGGTTGTCAGACTTAGGACTTAGGAATGGTAGTTCAAATATCACATCGTTGAAAACTGGCTGTTCACCCCAATCATACTGTACGTTTGGCAGTGTTTTGGTAGGAATCAAAACGTTTACGGCAAACGTTTAGCATCCTGTTTGAACGTTTCTTAATTTTTCTTCTTCGTCGTCGTCGTCTTCTTCTTCTTCTTCTTCTTCTTCTTCTTATTATTATTATTATTATTATTATTATTATCATTATTATTATTATTATTATTATTAATATTATTACCATTGGAACATTAAGTCGAGCTTTCCAGCGACGTTTAACAAACACCAGGATAACAATATGCAATTTAAGCATTTAGCTATTTAAAAATAGCTGAATGCTTTTAGCTATTTATACATACGATAGCATTAAGCATATTTAAAAATGCTTAATGTTATGGTTTTGTTTCTAGATCACCCAGATTTATTATTGCCTGCCATGTTAGAGGAGTTTCCCTTCCTACACGTGTCGCCCCAGACCGCACACAGTATGTGGCATAAACAGACGCGGCATCTAAGCTCTGCTCTTAAAGCTGGCACCGAGGCGAGGCGAACTAAGACTCAAAGAATGATCGAGGAAGCTGAACGGCGACAGGAGGCGCTCGTGGGAATACTTAAGAAAGATCTGGAACATAATCTTAGAATGGTGAGCTTTTACTGTCTAGTTTACACATATCATTGCGCAATATCTTTGAACAGGCGAAATTTAACTAGAATATTACCAAGTGCCAGAATCAGAGTCAGAATCTTTTTGCATTGCTCCCATTTTAGACGGATTTAAAACGAATTTAACATTATTATTATTTATTTAATGCTATGTTTACACTTCTACATTACCACCCCCCCCCTCCCCCCCCCCCCCCCCCAATACACAACATACACACTCCCAGATCCGTCGGACGTTTGGGCGTTTTCTGTACGTATTTTTCCCATTTTAATTTGAAAGTGGTTTCAATTAACCTTTCTTTTGTCGCACTTTAGGGCCAGACTTGATGCACTACGTTTGGCGCTTTTTTTCATTTTACAGGGCGCCTACTCCCTGTATTTTGCTGGTGCTTAGAATTCTCCATAACTACCCCTTATTCTCCCACGAAGGTTTTCTATTGTTAAATTCCTGTCTAGTTTTATAGGGCAACGTTTTGTGCTAAGTATACAAAGGAACAGGGTGTGACGTCAGGTTACCATGGTAGCAAGACCGCCGTTTGCATTGTCGAACGATAGAAGAAAAGTATGGGCTACCGTTCTGTTTCTGGAGTGCAATCATGTACAGGAAAGACACGTGTCAATTTTTTCGTTTTTCTGCCATATTTGCAAGACCACGGTTTGTTAAGATCCATAAATTTCGCTACCATGGCAAAGTGACGTAACAATTTTTCCTCTCTATTGTTAGTACGTGTCACTCAGTTATTCTCCTCCATTTTATATTTCAGCGAGAAAAGCAGGAGAGGCAACAACAGCAGCGTACAGTCAAAAGCAAACTGAGGGAAAAACGACAAATCTCTGCGCGTGCGCGACGCTACTATGATGAATACGAAGTACGCATGCGTGCTAGGATGTTGAAAAGACGCACACGGGAGGAGCAGGTCAGGAAAATAACAATTTTCGCTTTCCACTTGATGAAATAAAACTAAAGGTGGGTTTGGAAGTAATTTTGCGGATTTTATTCTCCTCAGATCTTCAAGAAGTTGTTTGATGATGGTTTGGATATTCAGAAACAGCGTATAAGGGAACTGAGAGAATACGCGAAGGAAAAGAGAGAAGCTCTGGCTCAAAGGCAGCAAAATGAAATTGAATCCCTGGAAAACTTGTATCCTTTAAACTATGACCTATCTTCTGACCAAAATATTTAGCAAACTAGTAAGCTCCATTTCTTCTGCTCGGGTCTCGGGTCCGGTCTAGTTCCAGAGGCTCATTTCCCAAACAGGGGCAGACAATTGAGCCTAAAGTTACGGTAAAACGGACAACAAAAACTTGCAATTTGTTTTGCTGCAAAATTAGTTGAACAAAAAATTTTGCGCGTTTTACCACCCACAATTAGTACGCAATCTTAATTTCGGTGTTTTGCATGGGTCCCGGGGGGACGGAGTCTGAAAATAGACTTATAAGGGTTTGTTGCCGCTCTTTGTTCTTTGGGCCTGTGGGGGGGGGGGGGGGGGCATTGTAGTTTTCTATGGCTGTAATTTTAAATTTTCTATTGTATTTGTAATTTTAATATTCGTTTAACCTTACGGCTCACTGGAAAACCACCGTACGATTTGTGAATGTGTTACCGTGACGAAATAAAGACCTGATGATGATGATGGTGGTGACATGTCTTGCAGCAAATCAGGTCGTTGCAAGTTGCGTGAATGCAGACTTTTAATTGGATATAATTACGCGGGACTCACACCATACACAGAATTTACGTCCCTTGCTGTAAAACAAGTTTGCCTAGCGTCGGTGAAAAGCGCAACAAGCACAGTCATAATTTGTTGCAAAAAATGGAACCACTCTCTACTTTCTGCAAAAACTTCTCGCAACCTGCAACAAACTGGTTTGTTGCAGGATAGGTTTGATTCGTGGGTGGTAAAACGCGCAACATTGCTATTCGACTCCTTTTGCAGCTGTGTTGCAAATCAAGTTGTATATCTTTGTTGCCCGTTTTACCGTACCTTAAGTAACCTAGGTACCCATTTTCTACCCGAGGCTCGTTTCTCGAATAAGTTCCGGGAACTTTCCGCGGGCAAGCGAGCGAGGAAGCGCAAATTTGCCCAGGCTCTCGCGTTTCCTTTTTCCTACTGCGCGCGTGACTTCTGACGATACCTACCAAATGGAGAGTTATCTCACAGGCTATATCTGTTTTGTATATCGTGCATATCACTTAACGGAGACTGCGCCTTCTCCATCTTCTGACTGTCGTTTTATCCTTGATGTACCCTAGTTATCGTGACCAATTTGCCATGCTATCTGAAGGTATCGCTCGTGAGAGGTTCGAGATGGAAGTACGCGAAAAAGCGCAGGAAAAGGTGGGTTATTTTTCAGTTTTGTTGCTTTTGTTCGCGTGAGCTTGTCCTTGAAAATAAGAATTACTGGAATTAGAAACGTTAAAGCCCATTTCCGAGCTGCCCCTTCCCTAGTGCACAACCACAAATATGAAGCAAAGTGAACGAAAAGGGCATTTGGACTCATTTTGAAAAGTAAAGAGGACGTCGTAATCCGTATACGACCTATTTTCGTTGTTGTTGCGTTAAATTGAACGTCCACCCGGTGTTTGGGAGGTCATAGGTTCGACTCCTGTCGGTGACTCAGATCGTGACATGCTGATTATTTTATTTTCACGTTTGTTTCACCGAGCTTACCATCTTTCATTCTTTCATTGAACGATATTGTTGCGTTACAAAGAGTACAAACTGACCACCACGATTAGAGTGTGGTGTAATGTACCAGGAGCCAAACTCTTTTCTTCTCGCTCCAGCGGGGTGGGAAGAAGACAGACCCTGGGGACCAACTTGGCATAATAAACTTTTTTTTCACCGTGCGTCACTGCATTTTAGGTGTTACGTCAAATGCGGAAAGAGTTACGTCACAAGCTGGAGCGTGACGTCAAGGAATTCCAGGACAACCTACAGCGTGACGAGGATTCTGCCTACTTCAGACAACTGGAGGCAGATAGATTGCGAGGAAAATTTCAACTTGCAACTCGCAACGCATTCTACTAGAAACGTTTCTCATTTCTCATATACATAAACAGATACAAAAAGAAGGCATTCTTATAAAAATAACTTCCAAGATGAGCAGATGTTCTCAAAAAGTGGAGACTGGACAATATGCTGCTTCTGCAGGAAACATAATTCAGAAACTCTAGGAAGAATGGGTACAAGCTTTGGGTACAGAGGGACAAGCGTTAGCTATGATTGGTCGATGGCATCCAAGACAACCACTAACCAGTCATAAATAAGGCTTGCCCAGCCAAAAAATCTCTGATTTCGTTATCGACATTTTCCTGGTTACGAAATTTTTTCCTTTTTCTTGTTCCTTCATAGTGTATATTGTAGCGTCATTGTGAAAGCCGCGGAAGCTAAAAAGGTTCTGGTTATTGAATATCCCTGTCAAGTATCTTAAAGCAAGATAGCAAATTCAATACTGCTATGTACCTTTCGTGGATAACGAAAATGGTACTTCACTTGCCTCATACGGGGGTTAAGACGACATAGAATACTTAGTAATTATAGTCCTTCAGCTACCGCCGTAATGCGCGGTTTCTCTGTTATCATTTATTGTGAGGGGCGGGTCTCCTGTCAGATAAAATAAAGAAAACAAGACACATCAAATACAGAGTCTTGTTAATTTTTCCTTAGCGTCAGAGTTAGAGTATTGAAGCTTTCTCGGGACGAAGGGAAAACGCTCTTGAATTTTCGGTAAAAATCAACTTAAACCAATCAGCTGATGGTAATTGCACGTGCGCACGTGATTGTTTAAGAATAGCCCACGTTCGATATATTAATTTCTAACATGACTCCGAGGCTTTCTGGTCATTTTTCTATATTTGGGTTTCTTTTCTTTGTGCTCGTCTCTTCTGGGAATTGCGGCACAGTGGAGTCGTGAAAAATTTGCAATTTTTCTCTAAAGCCTAAAACGTGGGCTATTCATATACTTCGTCACAAGCTGACTATTTGTACAAACTCCGATAAAACTACCCGAAGGAAGTCTTGCAAAATGTCTGGACGAGGAAAATCAGCTACGGGCGGAAAGAGCACAAGCAGAAGCAGGTCTATGCGAGCCGGTTTGCAGTTTCCTGTTGGACGTATCCACCGCCTTCTTAGAAAGGGTTTGTAACGAATTGGTTGAAGTTATATATTTCTCATTACCATGTGGTCGTTTGTGGTAGCTAGGGTCGATTTCGACGTACATAATCAGCACATTTGTTTGAATTGAGCTACTTTCAGTTGTGCTTTTGTGAATAAAGACCCTGGTGAAATGTAAATCGAGGTTAAGGCTATGACTTGTCATACGACTGTTAAAACTTCTCTGACTTTGAAGTGTACCGCAATACTGTGATACTGTCGAAATAATTCTTTTGGGTGATATTCATATAAAACTCACAGTTGAGATTAACCTGGTTGTCAAAAGTTTTTCTTTTCTAATTCGGGGTAAGAATCGCGCTGCGCCACGAAAAATCACTGCAAGGTTAATTTCATCCAAGTATTTTGAACCCATGAGTTTATTACATGCTCATAAAAATGCTCTCTGCTTTTCAGCTGTCTAAAGCGCTTTCTTAAAATTTCTTTAAAGGAAATTACTCCGACCGTGTTGGCAATGGTGCCCCAGTATATCTGGCAGCAGTGTTGGAATACCTAACAGCCGAGGTGCTAGAACTGGCTGGAAACGCTGCTCGGGACAACAAGAAATCCCGTATCATCCCGCGCCACTTACAGTTAGCTGTGCGAAACGACGAAGAGCTTAATCAACTTTTATCTCACGTGACCTTCGCAGAAGGTGGTGTACTGCCCAACATTCAAGCCGTGCTACTTCCTAAGAAAACTGGATCCAAGTCAGGAAGCTCGAAAATGGCACATTCTAGTCAAGAATACTGAGACGATGTGACAACGCTAGAGATCAGGAATTTTTCCTACTTTGCAAGATAACGAAAAAAAATTTGTATAAAAATAGCGAAATAAAGAGACTGGATAAAAATTCCTTATATTTCAGAATGTATGGCTTGGCACACGAGCCCCAGTACGCGAAGAATGAACGTCACCCCTCCCTCTCAAGACCTCACAGATGGTTGCTGTACATCTAACCACTTTGAGGTTGCGGGAGACCTGGTCGAGATGATTTCAAAGTGCATTGTGGGACTGTTTTGGGGGACAAATTTGCCGCCATGTTGGAAATTCGTTCCCCCATAACAGTCCCACAATACACTTTGAAACCATGGCTGGGTCTGACACTCATCAGGGAAGGTATTATTTTTCATGACGATTAAGTTTTGTTTGAGGTCGAAGCTGGGTGGGGAATTACGAAGGGAAGAAGTCACTTTTCAGCAGCTTCGTTCCTTTGCACCCCATTCCAAACGGTCTTTATTCCTAGAAGAATGTCAAGAATTAATATATCTATGATCGTACTGCCCGATTAGTTAAACCGGATCAATCAGTTTTTCGCAGCATCAGCAGGCCACATAGTAAAAATCAGCTCATCCGCTCGTTAGCGAGTCTTGGAGGACGCAAATAGGCAAATCGAATAAACATGTCATTGTCCATTTTCTTTAATTGTGTCCTCCAGGACTCGCTATTCCAAGGGTCCTTTTATAGCGGAGCTCTCGCGCGCGCGAAGCGCACGCCAGCGGAGCACTATGGGTAAGTAAATCTACCCATCCAAGAAAATTCGGTAATCACGTGACCGTACACCCGACCGCCCGAACGAACGAACGACCGTCCGTCCGCACCACAGGCATACCAATGTAAAATAACTCAATCAACCGGTATGGCAACCCAAATGCAACTCGAGGTTATTTTGGCGGGAAATCGCATAGCCACCCGCGACTTGAGAAGCAGTGACAACAAAAGAGTCAATAAATACGAAAACGGGAAGCGGAAATTGTTTCTGTATCCGTGCTGCCTAAAGTAGTAAGCCTAGATTAATTGTCATGTCCACAAATTTGGAATATAGAGCAAGAGAAAGACATAGAAAAAGAGAAAGTAAGCGGCAGGCCAGTGAAGCTAAACGAGAAAAAGAGCGACAGAGATCTAGAACGAGAGATAAAAAAAACAAAGGTGACATATTTTTGTTGGAAGAACAACATGAAAATTTAGTAGCGGCGGTCACAAAATCAGAAATGCTAGCGGCCACCAATGCTTGGTGAAAATGAGCGACAGTGAAAAAAAAAACTGAACGAGAACACGTACGACATTTTCTCCAGAAAACGTGTGACTAAGAAGTTTCTGGAAGTTTCACATTTTAGTCGTGCAAAACAACGGCAAAGACATGTACAAAAGGTTTGCTGCACGTGCAAAGTTACTTTTTTTGCTAATTAGACCTATTGTTGTTTTTCACCGTTCTCTGGCGTTGCCTTCGCCGCTTAGGATTATTTTATATTTTGTTTGAAGAAACTTTAAATATTATCGAGAGCTTCGTTTTTAGCCCTGGCTAAATGTTTAAATTCGGCTTCTTGTTCGCGCTTTGTGGTTAGACGAGCATTGTTTGAAAGAGCCCAATAAAGACCAAAAATATTCAAAATGTACAATTTATAATTACAGTTGGCTTTGCTTCGTTGATTTTCAATAACAATGATGGTATTATTTTCCTAATTTGTGAGAAGACTGTAATTTTTTTTCGCATACTTTTAGCGAAATGTACACGTTTTTTCAGCTTCAACAAATTGAACCAATCAGATGATGTTAAATTGGCATTCACGTGATTTCCGAGTCACGTGCACACGTACTCATCATACTGCAGCTATATAAATCGTTGCACTCTTCTGGTATTTGCATACGCTCTCCAGTAACACCTCTCAGTTTACCGAACGAAGAAGAACCAAATTTTCGCATAATGTCTGGTCGAGGAAAAGCAGCTAAGAGTGGAAAGAGCACAAGCAAAAGCAGGTCTGTGCGAGCCGGTTTGCAGTTTCCTGTTGGGCGCATACACCGCTTTCTTCGAAAAGGTTTGCTCTGAATTTCTGTTATAAAAGGTCTTGTAACGTCCCAATGGTCGCTTGTTGTAGAGGTGTGAATTATAGTATCACAAATTCATTTTCTTATACAAAGGAACTTTTCCCTACTCCCACACTGTTTAATGTCTTCCCCCGTAGCATTTTCCTCTTTGAGTACAATTTTGCAAAAACGTTTTGTCGGTCAAATTCTCTCAGTAGAAGAGCTTCTTTAAAAATACCTTCCGCTCGGCTTTATCTTAGCATGTGTTCTCAGTTTTTAAAAGGAGGCATTCCAATTGAAAATAGTGGACTATTTCTCTGCTATAGGACAGTACGCCCAGCGTGTTGGCAATGGAGCACCCGTGTACCTCGCAGCAGTGCTGGAATACCTCTCGGCGGAAGTCCTAGAACTGGCTGGAAACGCAGCTCGAGACAACAAGAAATCCCGTATCATCCCGCGCCATTTGCAGCTGGCTGTGCGAAACGATGAGGAACTTAATCAACTTTTGTCCCACGTGACCATAGCAGATGGCGGCGTGCTACCAAATATTCAAGCTGTGCTACTTCCTAAGAAGACAGCCTCCAAATCTGGAGGTTCAAAGATAGGAAACTCGAGCCAAAGTCAAGAATACTGAGACGCTGGTAAAACAAGCACTCGGCCCTACTGATCAGCATTTCATTTGTTCTGTGTGACTGTTCGCAAGTCTTGCGAAAAAAGGAGCTCGAGAGCTGACTGTTGAGTGAATTATTAATGACTATTTTTTCCATACTTGTTTTAAGATTCAATATCGCAACTTCATAGATTATAATCAGAGTGTATTTCAGGCTTTCTTTGTTTTATAGTTACTTTTTCGAGTGATATTTATCGTAGTTATTTTTTCCGTTTCGTTCTCATGGTTGATTTCACAGACGCATGATCAAAGGTGCAATTTATCAGTGGTTTAATTCTAAAATCTGTGAACCTCACCTTTAGTCATGACCTACTGTAAATATTGAACGTGTTGTAAATAAAGTTCGATTTGCTATGCTACCAATGTTTATAGATTTGCTTCTTCTAGAATGTTTACTGATCTCGACTCTTCTGAAAAATATTTTTGCAAATAGTTATTCCAAACTGCGTGAATAAAAAAATGGCGTTTGGCAAAGGAAACGAGTCTGCTTGAGGAAAGTTTATATTGAAGACTTGAGAATTCGCAACTTTGGCCTTGCGCTTTTTTTTATCTTTTCTTGCTTTTTGCGCGTTCAAAAGCCCATAGTGTACTGAAAAAGGCCATGAAAACAAGAGAAATTTAGCTGCCCACCGTTATTAAACCGTTTATCTTGCAATATGAATAAGAAATAATTTCGGGTATGAAGCTTACTTTTGGTATTTCGTTTTAGTTTTTGCATTTAAATTTTCTTTTACACCCTTCTGTTATGTGAGTCCTCGCTTTCATGCACAGCCGAGCGAAGTCTAGGAACTAGAGAAGAACGAGGGGCGGTTTCGCGGTTTTTCGCGGGATGCTTGCCATCTTTACTTGTCATCTGTTTAACATGACATAACATTCTAGCTTTATTCAAGATGTAAACAAGCTTATTTGCAGGAAAACATAATATTAAAAGACATCTTGAAAAGGGAGTTGAGAGGTTAGCCCTATTTTAGAACTCCCAAACAGAAATAGAAAATGCTAAATACTAGTAGTAATCATAGATCAATAAGTGCGTTCGAGTTTTCTTAGCTCCAGATTAGCTTTTGTGTCGTCAAGCTTGATTTCAAAATCATGGAAGAGATCATGAATTAAAAGGTAAACATTCTTTTCGTAAAAAATGTTCTTCGCGTATACGGCTTCAAAATATCTCACTCATTAACTCTCTACTCTTAAAATGTCTTACTCTCCCTCAAGCATGGTCGATAAAAATGTAAAGTAGATCGTAAAAAGTTCTTTGTTGTTAAAAAGATAAACATGTCACTACAAACTTCGAAAAAATGGTAGCCTTGAAGGTTAAAAGTCTTGGCTTCTTGCGTGACACAACTTGAAGTGAAATCAATGATCATAGGAGCGACGGAAACATATTAGGTTTCTGCTAGATTACTGATGTCAGAGAACCGGACAGAATCTTTTGCCATTGTGCAAACTTTTCATCTCATGATTATTTTACGTTCATGTAGGTCAGTTCAACATGTTTTAAACTTAGCTTGCTTCAGCGAGCGAGATACTTATCATGCAAAATTACCCGCGTAGAGATATCAGACGTGAATAAAGCATTACAGTTGTAACAAACTGCACTGATACGCTCAAGCTTACTTTTTCGTGCATGAAAGAGGTTAAACTACAAATATGTAAATAGACTCAAACGCACGGGTAAACTTCTCACGGCACAAATGTTACCTGGTCTTTATTTGTGTGTTTCTACGAAGTTCCAGCTCGATTTGAACGGCATTGACCGAAAAGTTTAGCAGAATCATCAGCTCAGTGATAAAACCCGCTTAGAAAACAACTCCAAAGTTCATTCTTTTGCCGAACTCAAATATTCCCGTGTAATCATCTAGTTGACCTTGATGGAACCAGTGATGCACGTGATTGCCATATGACAATTGCTTATGACGTAAAAAATAGTTGTGTGCGCATGTCCACCAGGTGAGCCCGCAATTTCTTTGGCCGGCTATTGGGCTTAAAATTCGTGCGCGCGCTTAATAATTATTCAAAATGGCGCAGATTTTGAACATCGCCCGTCCAAGTAACCAAAAATCTCGAATCTTCACGCCTGGCATGCACAGGTATCCCATCGACCACAGGATCCCCAAAGATTACGAAGCGTTCTCCTAACGTCGAACGCAAAAACAAATACAATACAGTTATTCAAAAATCAAGGGCTTAATTAAAGCACGGTTCTAGTTTAAAATCTATTAAATAGATAACGATGAAGCTTATGTTTAAAATGATGAAAGCTTTCAGCTTCTTCTGTGCCGACTCTTGGTAAATCAGTCCGTTTTGAAAGTATTCTAATGAAGAAAGAACATTTGTAGCAATCGAGTCTTGCGCTTTTAACATAAAATTTGAAGGGGTGATTCGCTCTTGTTAACTGAACTTTTGAGAATTAAAAATTCAAATGATAGTATCCAAAGACGAACTTATAGCACTCAATTGAAGATAAATAATTTTTACGGTCAGATAGCGACGGCCATTTCAACAATTTACAACGATCAACATAAGGCATTTCTCCTTTGTGTTGATTAAGTGCTAATCTCTATACTTTTCTCTGTATACTCTCCAAGGCGCGGATGTCTTTGACGAGGTAAGGGCACCAAACGGGTACAGTATAGAAGTAACAGAGATTGGGCGGTAATTTTCTCCGAGAGATTTAGGGCCTGTTTACATGGAGGTGGGGAACCCCAGGTAGGTGAGGTAACCTGCTTTTGTGGGGTAAAAAATAACCCTCCTAGACATGCAGTCTTACAACCCCGCCATCCCGGGGTGCACTTTCTCAAAATTATTGAGTGGTCGCCAAGCACGCAAACAAGAAAAATGCTGACAAACCGCGTGTTTTGGCGATTAATGCACTTCTACACTCCCTTGTTGCTCTTGCTGCAACCTTCAGTTCTGTGGCTTTCTATTGTTAACTTTAATAATAATGCAAAGCAACCGCCAAAGTGAATTTTGCGCGAATTTGATGTATCACGAATCCGACCCCGGCCAGGCGGGTTACCCCACCTTAAAACGTTTACATGACACAATTTGACCCCGGCAGAGAGGGTAACCCGGTCTGGTAGACCGGGCTACCTGCCTTGGTGGGTCACCCCACCTATCATGTAAACGTGATCAAATTAAAATGAGAGATTATATGGACAGGCGGGTTACCCCACCTAAGCGAGTTACCTCACCTACCTGGGGTCCCCCACCTGCATGTAAACAGGCCCTTAGAGCCCTTCTTCAGCACATTTCCATTCATTAGGTAATAAACCGGAGGGGAATGATTTGTTTAATATATGCGTCAATGAAGGTGCTGGTTCCGATGCATATTCTCTCAAAACGCAAGGTGCGATATGGTCAGGCTCAGGGGACTTGCTAGGCTTGAGTTTCAGAAGGAGGTGTCTTACTTCATTAGCACTACAACTGATATTTTCGAGTTTCTTGTTTAAAATTTCGCACACGATTTTCAGTGCATTTCTATGCTTGCAATCCTTTATCAAAGTCCTCATCTATCGATAAGTTCCGTAGATTATTTCATAAATGTCTTGAAGGTACGACGCCTCGTCTTCAGTAAACAATTTTCAGGAAAAGCATGGCGTCTCAAGCTGAGCTTATCATGGCATATCATCCAAGTTGTGCAGTTGCTTAAGATCTTTCAAGGTTTGCATTTAGATTGTTTCTTGGCTAATGTGATGTTTTTGCAAATAATATTAGTGCGAGCAGTTAACATTTACATCAAATTCTGTTGTATTTTTCTATGCAACACAGGTAGCCCAAACTCTATCCCAAACTCATGCTCAAATTAAGTCATACTTAGTAGAGAATGGTTTTTAAGGAAACCCGGCAAACATCAAAGTTGAAAACAATGGTCCTGTAGGTTATGTTGGAAGCTCCCTGACCGTGCACAATTCTTTATTTTCTGTTCACAAATTATAACTGAATAAATTAATGCAGTCTCTATTGGTCAATAACTTCAAAATGATAGGAATGCTATTGAACGTTGTGCACAGTCAGGTCCAAAAAAGCTAACCAAAACCTATAACAAAGGGTTTCCCAATCATTCCACTTTAATTAACTATGAGTCATTGTATGAAAAACCTTTCAATAGCGCGCGCATTTGCAAGCAGGGAGAAAGAAAATGCTAATGTGAAGAAAGGAAGGAATTATTGAGAGGTGAGTGAAGTTCGGTTTTGTTCACTTTAGTGCACAGGAGAGGTTTGTTTTACAGGTCACATTCCACAGGTCACGATTACAGGTCACTGTTTTATTGACAGTTATGTAAACTAAGTAATTTCCCCTCGATCAAAAACAACATTTATGTTAAGGATTAGCGCTAGGAGACGCTTCTGGTCTTGTTTAATTATCTGTAGAATGGTGACCCGTATTCTGACCAGTGGAATGTGACTTGGAAAAAATAACTGAATGAGCATGTTATCGGCTTGCATTCAGGGGTAGGGCACCAGGACAACCAGAGGAATGTGTCAGGGAATACAAGGAGGAGGACTGGATTCTCTTTCTTGGGAGAATGGAAAGTTCATGAATTATTTTAAGGTCTGAACCACAAGGGTGGGGGAATTGTAGAGATTCTAAATTTGGTAAAAATCACAGACGACAACCACAGGGAAGTCACGCTGGGATTTGTCATTTACTGCTTTTCCTAACCTATAGTTATCTGGAATATGAAGTTGCAAATGGGAAATTTTGTGTTTTCGAGCTGCTGAGATTGTAACAGAGGCTTGGATCGGGGATCGGGGGGGGGGGGGTACCTCCCATAAATTGCGGATAGATATGTGCTGTCCAGCTCACGAAGAGAACTCAGGAATTGCTCTTAGCCGATTGGGCACAATAATACAAAGCATCTTTTGTGCCCAATTAGGAGTCAGCATTCGCTTGA
The DNA here is from genome assembly GCA_964035525.1 of Porites cylindrica. NCBI lineage: Eukaryota > Metazoa > Cnidaria > Anthozoa > Scleractinia > Poritidae > Porites > Porites cylindrica. The sequence continues at coordinate 3,948,023 of OZ037780.1, read as the reverse complement.
CCCTTTGGAAATGGTCCGGTGAGAGTTGGTACCCAGAGGCTCTTCCGCCTATGATGGGAATAAATGTGGTCCAAGTATCGAGTCCCGAGGAACCCCACAACATATATAACCAGGAGCCCATCAAATGGAGCCTCCATCTCCATTAATGTCTTGAGTCAACCCTTTCCCGAGTAGATTTATAAATAGAACGGCTAGTTTCCCGCGAAAAGTGTCATATTTCCGTGAGTCTCGTATGTCAAGGTGAAAAAATAAAATTGGGTGAAGTCGAACTCAGAAGCCCGTCTTTCGACCGTTTTCCTTTATTCCTTTACGTCCGTTTTTACAATTTTACAGCCGCTGGGATCTGGATATCATGAAATAAAAGTTAATGAATTACCCGACTGAGACTGAGCATGAAGCGATGGGACAAAGGCGGCGAACTGGGGATCACGGAAAGGTTATCTTTGCGAGTGTTTTTTTTTTTTTGCCGTCATACATCCCACATTTAAGCATGCATCTTGAAAAGAGTCGACGATTAAACGTTCTGTGGACGATTTGAAACTTTTCGATGATCAGCGACGAAAAAGTGCCAGGATCATATGATTTTTGTCATCACCGAGGAGTGGATTTCGCCAGTTAAGCACCGCGTGCAAAAGCGATGACCTAAGTAGCAAGTAACGAGGAATGCTTCAGTTCCGAAATTTGAGAAATTGCAGTCTTCCTATACAACTGACTTGTATCACCATGAGAGTTGCCTGATAAAACTAGCGCTTGAAAATTTGAACAGAAGACAACAGTTGCTCGACCGTGAAGTTAACTCAACCGTAATTTGCTAATGGAGGAATTTGTGACATCGCGCTCCAGTCCAAAGACCCACTTATCTCAAGAAAAACAAAATGGATTGTATCTGCGCCAAAAGAATTATGGTTGACTAACAGGACAATTTTCAGCGGTCAATGTAGAAGTTTAGGCTCAATTCCTTCCTTCGAATTCGCATCTGTAGATCACTTTTTTGCGAGAAAACAATGGCTGGGCCCGGCGTTACAAAACATAGCAGGGAATCATCACACTAGCTGATGGACAAAACAACCACAAGGACTACAAGTGTTTATTCAGATAAACGCATTTCGGAAAAAAAACCCTTGAAAAACTAGAAATTTAATTAATATAGAGTCATTTAGCCGAAATAAGAACCTTGACGCTCAAAAAAATTGGCTAAAGAAAACGAATCCTGTCAGAACTACAGACTGCAGGTAGTAGTTAATCATTATGCATGTAATAGACCACCTACATGGCCTCTTAATGTTACACAAGCAACCAAAATTAAGATTAACATAGTCAGAGTTTAAAACTTTCCACAGTATAATCTACCCGCTAGAAAGAAAAAAAGGAAATTCTCTGAGGGATGAAAACGCTTAAGTCACGTTTCACTTGCTCATGATTGTGTTTGGCCTGTCAACACCGAATTTCCTGCTGTTTGATTAAGTACAATAGCAGTGTCATTTCGTGGTTGTGATTGGCTCTTCCCACCGTCGGCGCGCGAAGTCTCCCTTGGGAACCGTTCTAATTATAAATCTACTCGGGAAAGGGTTGACTCCAAGGGCTTGTATGGGAGATGGAGGCTCCATTTGATGGGCTCCTGATATAACATGTTTCTGAAGTTTCATTGCCTATCAGTGTAACCTGTGTTCTATTAGATTGATAGTTTCTAGAAAGGTTGAGGCTGGCATCCCTGAACCCATATAACTCTAATTTGGTTGATAGGATCTCATCAAAATGTCTTTGTTAGATTGATAACAAGGATTTACATGGAGAAAAAGAGATCCGTTCTTATAGGGAGAACAAACCGGTAAACCGATAAAATGGCCATAAATTTGCTCGGGACCCCACAGAAAAGGAGGATACAACTTGAATGAGTTAAACCGATTTTTATTAAAAATCCTTTCTTAATCGTATGTTACAGAAACGATCGTTTCCCCCCTCTCAAATCGTGATATTTCGAAGGTTACAACGTCGATGTTTATTTCTCAAGCTTGGGCTACCTGTTTATTGTTTATTGTTTTGTTTGCCAAAAAATTGTACAAATCAAATAAAATCTAATTACTTAAACTCTCATGGCAAGGAAGCCCAAGAGAAGCCACGGGCTTATAAGGAATGGGCTCCCTCAGTTAGATAATTAGAACAAAACATTATCATAATTACACATGGGAAAATCAATGGCAGAGCTACAGTAAATCTTAAAATAAGTATATTAGATAGTCGTACTAATCATAGTTCTAGGCTAAAAAAAGCGAAATGACAAAAAAAAAACAAACAAACAAACAAAAAAAACAAAACAAAACAAACCAAAAGAAAACAAAAGAGCAAGGGAAGAAAAAAAATACATATATATATATATATATAAATTACTATTTATGATAAGAGGAATGCTTTCAGCTTACAGCAAAAGGAAGCGGTACTTGTTGCATTTCGAATTTGAAAACTAAGAGAGTTAAAAAATTTAGGACCTTGGAAACTGATGGAGAACTTTCTTATATTAGTCCTGCATTGTGGTAAATAAAAATGCTCCGAACTTCTAGTGCCATAAGAATGCACCTGGCGTGTCACCAGAAACATGTTATTGAAGCTATAAGGAAGTAAGCCAGATCTGTATTGATACATAAATTTTCCTATTTGAAGTTTGTAGATACTCTCAAGATTCAGAATTTTTAAATTTTTAAATAAGGGGTCAGTGTGAGCATCGAAAGCACTCCTCGACATTATTCTTACGACCCGTTTTTGAAGTGTGATTAATCTTCTGAGGTTTGATAGGTAGGTCGATGCCCAGACGCTCACGCAGTAGAATAAGTGATATAAGTGATTGAATAATATTAGCCGACAGGCTTGGCAGGAGTCCGGTTTGTTTAGTGATGAGTATGATTAGTTCAGTGATTTTGTTACCTCTGCTTCCTGCGTCCCTGACGCATACAAATCCCCAAAGACGCAAAATAAATTATGACATGCGTCCCGTAGGACGCAAAGATCGATCGACCGATCGATCGATCTGAACATGTGTACTTGTAGAAATATCTCGTTCGTGTAATTTCTGTGGCAGTTATTATTTAACTATGCATAGTTCTTTTAGCCTTTGTTGTGCTTTAAAATAGAAAGACTATATTTTAATTTCAGTATACGGTAATGCAGAAGTTTGGAGTCTCTCTTCTGATTAACTGTCTGGTTATATAAAAGCCCAATGATTTTTAATTTTGGACTCGGTTTGTTTAGCTGAGTCTCGTGATTTTTCACAAGATGAGTCTCAGGACTCACCATAACTATTTGTAACTAATTCACTGGATTACAGACAACTGATCCCCCATCTTTGCTCGATATTCACTGTTTATACTGAATCTAGTGGACAGGTGTTAGGGGAATTAATTGCGCTATCAGTTGGATAGTTATTTATCCTATGGATAGAACTATCCTCCTACTGAACAACTAGGGATAACTGTAATTAATTATATTTAAATGAATAAAATCAAATTTGAGAGAAACACAAAGTAAGAGTCGCAGCCTAATAAAAGTACAAGAATTGTTTTGACCTACGCGAAAAGGAGAAAGAAGCCGGTAGTTACGCTGTCTCACTACCTAGCAGGTTATTTTGTGACTAATTACACTTATTCATGCAAAAATCAAGGTCAGTTATAGGTAATTAGGTAAGGGCATTCTTTCAGCTTTCAATTGAACGGAAGTGGAAGTAGTGAGAGAGGAAATCTCATGTCTCCTCTTCGTAGGGGGTTCTTATTCGAATTTCGTTGCATTGTTAAACTTTTTGTAAAATTAGTTATTTTTTGTGAACGCCTGAAAGTATAAACAAACCTTTCACCAACCAATAAACCTAACTGAAACCTATAGCCAGTGTAGAACCTTTGCAACTTACTCGACATTATTCATGCTCTCACCTCCGTGTATTTCATTGTATGGCAGGAAAAACTGAGACAGTATGTAACAACTAAAGTAAACGCGTATAAAAAAATTTATTTAAGCATTACTTTCCATGCCAAAAGTACTGAGTACAGACAAATTTAGAATAAAAGATGCTGAGTTGTAGCACCAATAAACATGAAAAATGCTTTGATCGCATGGTCATTTAATAAAAAAACTGAGCAGATACAGTAGAGGGTTTAAACCCTGTTTAATTCGACGAACAGCGAGCAAGAGCGGAACGAATTACAGTCTTAGTGCATCCTTGACTGCTTCTCTGATTTCTCTTATCTTCCAGCAGTACAGCAACGGGGTTAATGACGAATTTACGTAAATTAAAGTATAGGCATATTGCCTAGCAAGGTAAACAGACAATGGAAAACCACCTTTGGGCGTTGAAAATACAATGATACAATACGGTAGATAACAAACAACTAACACTATCTGTACCCAGAGTGCACTAGACACTGCCTTTCTGTGACGTGTAATGCTCATTGAAATTGCTTGACTTGGCTGTCCTTGAAAAAGGTGACCCAGTGCATGAATTTGGTTATGACGCAGAATTAAGAAAATTTTTGTGTAAGAGAGAACTGAGGTAGTTAGACAGAGTATTACAATGATATTAATATACCAGAAAATTATGCGAGGATTAAAAAAATACATTGCTGCCCCGACTATAGACACAACCCAAAATGCGAATACAGCCACATATGTTCTCTTTAAAGTTACAACTTGTTTATATCTGAGTCCCAGAGATAGGGCAAGGAGTCTGTCCACGCTTATCGAAGTTACTGTTAATAGAGAGACTGTACACAAAGTACTACTAGTTGTAACAAATTTGGCCAAGATGGTTCGACAGAGACTCCACCGTTCCATCACCAGAGACATCCAATATATAACAGACACAGGTTCTACGATGACACCAACAGAAAAATCGGTTATCGCTAGGTTACGATACAGGAGTTTGGATGGCGGATGAAGCGAAGAGTTTTTGCGAAGAGCAACTAGAATAAGAGTGTTCCCAAGAAATGCAGTAAAAGACAGAAAAATGTTCAGCGCTGCGAGAAGTATGAGATACTTGTAGTCTTCTCCTGTGAATTCGTCCGGGCAATCGAATTCGTGAAATGTTTTCTGCTTTTCCTCTCCGGTATAGTTCTGTGTTAACATTTTGCTCGTTGCAGTTCGAACTGATTATGCTGCACCGCTTCCTTTTAAGTCTAACATCGTGAACAGCTGCCGGGGAACAAATAAGACAAATAAGCTGAAAGCATTTGCATTATTGTCTTTATGACTTTTAGTAATCAGCAGCTTGCTGTTTAATTGGTATGAAAATGTCATTTGGAAATAGGCTAATTTTAATTTTCATTGAACAGGAAAACATACCCAAAAGCCTAAGTTTACTTAGATATTAAAGTGGCCGTCAAGGTCAAAAGAATTGCTAACTGCTTTTTGCAGTCGACGTAGGAGAGCGCACTACCAATCTCGTGGCTTTTATTGGGGCTCCTACGCGTCCAAGCCCAAGCCTAGGTTTACTTAGATATTCATTTGGCTGTCAAGATCAACAAGATAGATTTACGCAACTTAAACGAAGTCAGCTGAGTTGATAATTTGTAATAATTTTGTTACCCCGATAGGGTTTATATAAAATCTTTTCTGATAGAAGGGCTTCCGATAACAAGTTACAGAGCTTAGATTTGACGTTGCTTAACACGTTTATCCCTAGCTACATAAAGTAATTGTTAAGTATTTAAGAGTTTTCGGTTGACAAAGAAAACTGCAGTAAAATTACTTAACACAGTCTACCGCAGTGTAGCTACCCTTAGGGGGTGGGTCACCCTATTTTATTACACACATAGGCACTAACTAGTAACGAGACAGTTGACTACACTTGTTAAATAAAACACAGCCAGCTGGAATTATTGCTAAAATACTCACAAACCTGTTGTGAGATAAAATACAAAGGGTGACAAGCCGCAGATCTATACGGGCATGGAACCCTCTGTTAAATTTTTTTTTTGGCTCTAACGAGCATGTCCTTTAATGATTTTCCTTTTTTTTAAGGAAATGATTGGTTGGAAATTTCTTGAGGTTATAGTTGGTTTTGTATTAGATTCCATTTTTTCATTCAAGCTTCCTTTATAGTAGACACTGAGGGCTGGTATTGTGTCACGAATGGCAATATTTCTTTTTCCTCCTTTAGGAGTTTAGAATCCCTTTGTGAATTTTATTTCTGATAGTGGGTTTTCTATCAAAGATTGTGGGTAGCCTCCGTTCATCAAACGTTTTTTTTTTAATTTGAATTATTTTCCTCAAAGTTGTTTCTGAAGAGATTTTTAACATTTGGAGGGTGACATGAGGTGAAATGTGTGTACAAGAAGGTTTCCGTTTGTTTAAAATGTGTCTTTGCATCAAGGATAGATTTTTCCTTGAATCTTGTGCCTTTGTATACAACCGTGTCGAAAAACTCAGTCTCAGCATCAAATGTTTCGGCTGTGAATTCAATAGTTGGGTGATGTAAGTTTGCTTATTCAATGAAGGCTTCGATCTCTGGTTTACTCATGTCCCATGTTGCACCGCATCCTTTTAAGTCTAACATCGTAAACAGCTGCCGGGGAACAAATAAGCTGAAAGCATTTGCATTATTGTCTTTATGACTTTTAGTAATCAGCAGCTTGCTGTTTAATTGGCATGAAATGTCATTTGGAAATTGGCTAAATTTCATTGAGCGGGAAAATGTATCTAAAAGCCTAGGTTTACTTAGATATTAAAGTGGCCGTCAAGGTCAAAGGCATTGCTAACTGCTTTTTGCAGTCGACGCAGGAGAGCGCACTCTCAATCTCGTGGCTTTTATTGGGGTTCCTACGCGTCCAAGCCAAAGCCTAGGTTTAGTTAACAAGTTACAGAGTTTAGATTTGACATTGCTTACCACGTTTATCCCTAGTGACATGAAGTAATTGTTAAGTATGCAAGACTAGTCTGTTGACAAAGAAAACCGCAGTAAAATTACCTAACACAGTCTACCCGCAATGTTCTGTGTTTGATTGTTGCGTTAAAATTTTTTTTATAACGTTCACTAATCTGTGATTCATTGTCACAGACCTTGTCATAGCGCGCACTGTTCTGTGTTTAGTTGTTACAATTGATGTGGGTATAGCGGACACTGTCCTGTGTTTGATTGTTACGACAGACACTGTCATAGTAGGCACTCTTTTGTACTTGATTCTTACGACAGGCTTTATGATAGCCCGCACTGTTCTCTGCCTCATTATTATAAAAAACCTTCTCAAGGCTCGCAATTTTCTGTGTTTGATTCCTAAGATAGACTTTTTCATAGCGGCCACTGTCCTGTATTTGATTGTTACGATAGACACTGTCAAGGAGCGCACATTTCTGTATTTGATTGTTACGACAAACTCTGTCACCGAGGGCACTGATTCTTACAGTAGGCCTCGCCATAGCACGCACTGTTCTCTGCTTCATTATTACGGCAGACCTTCTCATAGCGCACACTAGTCTGTGTTTGATTATTACGATAGACACTGCTGTACCGCACTCTGTTCTGTGTTTGATTGTTACGATAGACACTGTTGTAGCGCACTCTGTTGTGTGTTTGTTTGTTACGATGGACACTGTTGTAGCGCACTCTGTTGTGTGTTTGTTTGTTACGATAGACACTGTTGTAGCGCACTGTGTTGTGTGTTTATTTGTTACGATGGACACTGTTGTAGCGGACTCTGTTGTGTGTTTGTTTGTTACGATGGACACTGTTGTAGCGCACTCTGTTGTGTGTTTGTTTGTTAAGATAGACACTGTTGTAGCGCACTCGGTTGTGTGTTTATTTGTTACGATAGACACTGTTGTAGCGCACTCTGTTCTGTGTTTGTTTGTTACGATAGACACTGTTGTAGCGCACTCTGTTGTGTGTTTGTTTGTTACGATAGACACTGTTGTAGCGCACTCTGTTGTGTGTTTGTTTGTTACGATAGACACTGTTGTAGCGCACTCTGTTGTGTGTTTGTTTGTTACGATAGACACTGTTGTAGCGCACTCTGTTGTGTGTTTGTTTGTTACGATAGACACTGTTGTAGGGCACTCTGTTGTGTGTTTGTTTGTTACTATAGACACTGTTGTAGCGCACTCTGTTGTGTGTTTGTTTGTTACGATAGACACTGTTGTAGCGCACTCTGTTGTGTGTTTGTTTGTTACGATAGACACTGTTGTAGCGCACTCTGTTGTGTGTTGTTTTGTTATGATAGACACTGCTGTAGCGCGTACTGTTCTGTCTTTAATTGTCACGATAGACACTACTGTTTGCGTCTCCGAGGATGAGACCGTCTTTTCTCTTTACTAAGATCGTCTATCATGCATATGAAAATAAAACTGTAGAGGATTACTTCACCTATTTTATACAATGCCCCTGGTTAGTATAGATATTTTATGCCACGTCCCTATAAACAGACATTACTCTTCATTCAATGATTTGAATCAAGCAATAGTTTCGAATTGCAAAGTTTATTAGTGAGGGATGAAAACAATACTCCAGGGTCTTAAGACAAAATAGTGAGATTAGCATCATCTGTAATAAATTCTCACATCTAATATTAGCGTGCAATAATAGGCAAGTCATTGATATATGATAGGAATAAAAGTGGTCCAAGTATCGAATCCTGAGGAACCCCACAACATACATAACATGTTTCTGAAGTTTCATTGCCTATCAGTGTAACCTGTGTTCTATCTATTACATTGATAGTTTCTTTAAAGGTTGAGGCTGGCATTCCTGAACTGGCATATAACTCTAATTTGGTTGATAGGATTTCATGATTAATAGTATCAAAATGTCTTTGTTAGATTGATTAAAAGGATTTGCATGGAGAAAAAGAAATCGGTTCTTATAGAGACAACAAACCGGTAAACCGATAAAATGGCCATAAATTTGCTCGGGACCACACAGAAAAGAAGGAAGATACAACTTAAATGAGTTAAAACGATTTTCATTGAAAGTCCTTTCTTACTCGTATGTTACAGAAACGATCGTTTCCCCCCTTTCAAATCCCGATATTTCCAAGGTTACAACGTCGATGTTTCTTTCTCAAGCTTGGGCTACCTGTGATATAAGTGATTGAACAATATCAGGCGACAGGCTTGGCGGGAGTCCGGTTTGTTTAGTGACGAGTATGATTAGTCCAGTGATTTTGTTACCTGTAATTCCTGCGTTCCTGACGCATCCAAAGACGTAGAATAATTTATGACATGCGTCCCGTAGGACGCAAAGATCGATCGATCGATCGATCTGAACATGTGTACTTGTAGAAATATCTCGTTCGTGTAATTTCTGTGACAGTTATTATTTAAGTACGCATATTTCTTTTAGCCGTTGTTGTGTTTTAAAATAGAAAGACTATATTTTAATTTCAGTATACTCTAATACAGAGAGAAAAAACAAAGAGAGAAAAACAAAGTAAGAGTCGCAGCCTAATAAAAGTACAAGAATTGTTTTGACCTACGCGAAAAGAAGAAAGAGGCCGGTAGTTGCAGCTGTCTCATTACATAGCAGGTAGTTTTGTGACAAATTACACTTATTCATGCAAAAATCAAGGTCAGTTATAGGTAATTAGGTGGGGGCATTCTTTCAGCTGTGATTTGAACGGAAGTGGATGCCTGAGAGAGGAAGTCTTATGTCTCCTCTTCGTAGGAGGTTCTTTTTCATATTTCGTTACATTGTTAAACTTTTTGTGAAATTAGTTATTTTTTGTGAACGCCCGAAAGTATAAACAAAACTTTCACCAACCAATAATCTTAACTGAAACCTATGGCTAGTGTAGAACCTTACTCGACTTACCCCACTTACTCGACATTATTCATGCTCACGCCTTCATGTATTTTCATTGTATATGGCAGGAAAAACTGAGACAGTGTGCAAGAACTAAAGTAAACGGGTATTCTTACTTTTATTTAAGCATTACTGTCCATGCCAAAAGTACTGAGTACAGACAAATTTAGAATAAAAGATGCTGAGTTATAGCACCAGTAAACATGAAAAATGCTTTGATCGCATGGTCATTTAATAAAAAAACTGAGCAGATACAGTGGAGGGTTCAAAACCTGTTTAATTCGACAAACAGCGAGCAAGAGCGGAACGAATTACTGTCTTAGTGCATCCTTGACTGCTTCTCTGATTTCTCTTATCTTCCAGCAGTACAGCAACGGGTTTAATGACGAATTGACGTAAATTAAAGTATGGGCATATTGCCTAGCAAGGTAAACAGACAATGGAAAACCACCTTTGGGCGTTGAAAATACAGTGATACAATACGGTAGATAACAAACAGCTAACACTATCTGTAGCCAGAGTGCACTAGACACTGCCTTTCTGTGTCGAGCAATGCTCATTGAAATTGCTTGACTTGGCTGTCCTTGAAAAAGGCGACCCAGTGCATGAATTTGGTTATGACGCAGAATTAAGAAAATTTTGGTGTAAGAGAGAACTGAGGTAGCTAGACAGAGTATTCCAATGATATTGATATACCAGAAAATTATGCGAGGATTAAAAAAATACATCGCTGTTCCGATTATGGACACAACCCAAAATGCGAATACAGCCACATATGTTCTCTTTAAAGTTACAACTTGTCTATATCTGAGTCCTAGAGATAGGGCGAGGAGTCTGTCCACGCTTATCGAGGTTACTGTTAATAGAGAGACTGTACACAAAGTATTACTAGTTGTAACATATTTGGCCAAGATGATTCGACAGAGACTCCACCGTTCCATCACCAGAGACATCCAATATATAACAGACACAGGTTCTACGATGACGCCAACACAAAAATCGGTTATCGCTAGGTTACGATACAGGAGTTTGGATGGCGGATGAAGCGAAGAGTTTTTGCGAAGAGCAACTAGAATAAGAGTGTTCCCAAGAAATGCAGTAAAAGACAGAAAAATGTTCAGCGCTGCGAGAAGTATGAGATACTTGTAGTCTTCTCCTGTGAATTCGTCCGGGCAATCGAATTCGTGAAATGTTTTCTGCTTTTCCTCTCCGGTATAGTTCTGTGTTAACATTTTGCTCGTTGCAGTTCGAACTGATTATGCTGCACCGCTTCCTTTTAAGTCTAACATCGTGAACAGCTGCCGATGAACAAATAAGACAAATAAGCTGAAAGCATTTGCATTATTGTCTTTCTGACTTTTAGTAATCAGCAGCTTGCTGTTTAATTGGCATGAAAATGTCATTTGGAAATAGGCTAATTTTAATTTTCATTGAACAGGAAAACATATCCAAAAGCCTAAGTTTACTTAGATATTAAAGTGGCCGTCAAGGTCAAAAGAATTGCTAACTGCGCTTTTGCAGTCGACGTAGGAGAGCGCACTACCAATCTCGTGGCTTTTATTGGGGCTCCTACGCGTCCAAGCCCAAGCCTAGGTTTACTTAGATATTCATTTGGCTGTCAAGATCAACAAGATAGATTTACGCAACTTAAACGAAGTCAGCTGAGTTGATAATTTGTAATAATTTTGTTACCCCGATAGGGTTTATATAAAATCTTTTCTGATAGAAGGGCTTCCGATAACAAGTTACAGAGCTTAGATTTGACGTTGCTTAACCCGTTTATCCCTAGCTACATAAAGTAATTGTTAAGTATTTAAGAGTTTTCGGTTGACAAAGAAAACTGCAGTAAAATTACCTAACACAGTCTACCGCAGTGTAGCTACCCTTAGGGGGTGGGACACCCTATTTTATTACATACATAGGCACTAACTACTAACGAGACAGTTGACTACACTTGTTAAATAAAACACAGCCAGCTGGAATTATTGCTAAAATACTCACAAACCTGTTGTGAGATAAAATACAAAGGGTGACAAGCCGCAGATCTATACGGGCATGGAACCCTCTGTTAAATTTTTTTTTGGCTCTAACGAGCATGTCCTTTAATGATTTTCCTTTTTTTTAAGGAAATGATTGGTTGGAAATTTATTGAGGTTATAGTTGGTTTTGTATTAGATTCCATTTTTTCATTCAAGCTTCCTTTATAGTAGACACTGAGGGCTGGTATTGTGTCACGAATGGCAATATTTCTTTTTCCTCCTTTAGGAGTTTAGCCTCCCTTTGTGAATTTTATTTCTGATAGTAGGTTTTCTATCAAAGATTGTGGGTAGCCTCCGTTCATCAAGCGTTTTTTTTTTAATTTGAATTATTTTCGTCAAATCTGTTTCTGAGGAGTTTTTTAACATTTGGAGGGTGACATGAGGTGAAATGTGTGTGCAAGAAGGTTTCCGTTTGTTTAAAATGTGTCTTTGCATCAAGGATAGATTTTTCCTTGAATCTTGTGCCTTTGTATACAACCGTGTCTAAAAACGCAGTCTCAGCATCAAATGTTTCGGCTGTGAATTCAATAGTTGGGTGATGTAAGTTTGCTTGTTCAATGAAGGCTTCGATGTCTGGTTTACTCATGTCCCATACGGAAAAGATATCGTGTATGTAGCATTTCCAAACTGTTGTTCTAAAGACAGGTTTGCTTAGAGTTGTTGTTTCATATATGTCATGAAAATATCGGCAAAGGAATCAAAACTGCTGTCTTTGTGCCCATTGCAGTTCCATGGTTTTGTAGGTAGTGCTTTCCATTGAAGTGGAAGAAATTTTCTTTAAGGATTAATCGAAACATTTCCGGCAGGTAATGTGTAGGAATGGGTTGTCTTTCGTATGCTTTGTGACAGACAATTTCAATATACCCTTGTTTTGCTGTATATTTGTGTCAAGACTCATAACGTCCATCGAAACAAGAAATGTTCGGTTTTTCACATTTGTCTTTTCAGTGGAAGGTATGATTTCTGTGATTTCGATATTGGTTGTAGCAGTGTATCAACAAATTTTGTCAAGCACCGAACAAGGTTTTATTGGATTATTAAGAGGAAACAAAACATCCATGTTTTAACTAGGGGGTGGGTCATGCAATTTCCAACCTTGCTTTAGGGGTGGGTCAGTCATTTTTGTGCCGAAGGGAGGGGGTGGGTCATGTGTTTTGTATCAACCACATTTCCAAATGCTCCGGCCCACCCCCCCCCCCCTATAATTTTTGACCAGTCCCCTAGTTCTTACGATAGACGGTCTCATAGAGCGCACTGTTCTGTGTTTGATTGTTAAGATAGACACTGTTATAGCGCGCACTGTTCTGTATTTGATTGTTATGATAGACATTGTTGTGGCGCAGAGTGTTCTGTGTTTGATTGTTATGATAGACACTGTTGTGGCGGACACTGTTCTGTATTTGATTGTAATGATAGACACTGTTGTAGCGCACACTGTTTTGTGTTTGATACGTTATGATAGACGCTGTTGTAGCGCACTCTGTTCTGTGTTTGATTGTTACGATAGACACTGTTGTAGCGAGCACTGTTATGTGTTTGATCGTTACGATAGACACTGTTTTAAAGCGCACTGTCATGTGTTTGATTATGACGATAGACACTGTTGTAGCGCGCACTGTTCTGTGTTTGATTGTTACGATAGACATTGTTATAGCGGGCACTGTTATGTGTTTGATTGTTACGATAGACACTGTTGTAGCGCACACTGTTCTGTGTTTGATTCTTATGATAGACACTGTTGTAGCGTGCACTGTTCTATGTTTGATTGTTACAATAGACACTGTTGTAGCGTGCACTGTTCTATGTTTGATTGTTATGATAGACACTGTTGTAGCGTGCACTTTTTTATGTTTGATTGTTACGATAGACACTGTTGTAGCGCGCACTGTTTTGTGTTTGATTGTTACGATAGACACTGTTGTAAAGCACACTGTTTTGTTTTTGATTGTTACGATAGACACTGTTGTAGCGCATTCTGTTCTGTGTTTGATTGTTACGATAGACACTGTTGTAGTGTGCACTGTTCTGTGTTTGATTCCCATGATAGACACTGTTGTAGCGCACACTGTTCTGTATTTGATTGTTATGATAGACACTGTTGTAACGCGCACTGTTCTGTGTTTGATTGTTTTGATAGACATTGTTGTAGGCCACTCTGTTCTGTGTTTGATTGTTACGATAGACACTGTTGTAGCGCCCACTGTTCTGTGTTTGATTGTTATGATAGACACTGTTGTAGCGTACACTGTTCTGTGTTTGATTGTTACGATAGACACCGTTGTAGCGCGCACTGTTCTGTGTTTGATTTTTACGATAGACACTGTTGTAGCGCGCACTGTTTTGTGTTTGATTGTTACGATAGACACTGTTGTAAAGCACACTGTTTTGTTTTTGGTTGTTACGATAGACACTGTTGTAGCGCACTCTGTTCTGTGTTTGATTGTTACGATAGACACTGTTGTAGTGTGCACTGTTCTGTGTTTGATGGTACCGTGATTGTTGCCAAAGACTACCGTTATATAGCTGGACATACGTCTAAAGCAAAGCTAAGCCAATGTACGATGGCGTACAATAGCGTTGTAGGGACACACGCATCGTACAACAAGACATGATAGAGGTATTTATTGAATTTAGCCGTACAGAACGAATGTTACAAACGTTAGAAGTGTTGCAACATTTGACCTCGGTACCTGTCTGTACCATTGTACTATGATACGACATCGATATTATGCTATCGTTACTGGTTAGTAAAGTAGAAAATTAAAGTTTTCCTTGTATGCACAACCTTGGCGAACGAACCGGACAAGTACAATATACTACGACGAGACAAAGCAGTCTTGTACGAACACACGAAAAGAATTCAGGTGATGCTGTTCGCCGATTGGGCACAATAATACAAAGCATTTTTGTGCCCAGTGAAGAGCCAGGATTCGCTTGACCGTTTGGAAATGCTCCGGTAAGAGTCGGTACCCAGGGGCTTTTCCGCCCGTGTTTGAAACTTTCGTCGCGCCTTTTCTTCCAACTCGACTGACTGCCCCTGGGTCTCTGGGGATAGGCTTTACAGACATCCGCTTTATTGCAGGTGCGGTAAGGATGGGTGAATATCAGGGCGGATAAACTTTATCCGCCCTGGGGAATATGATGAAAACCGCGATCTTCGTATTGGCTTTTCAGGCAGGATATTCTAACTGTTCAGAATTCGTGAATCAGAACACCGTGACCAGCCGTCCATTCTCGCTGCCACAGAAATGCTTCATCGAGTGGGGTTTTTCATCTGTTTAATTCCTATGGTCGCAGGTGAGTGTCCAGAGTTTGGTGTTTGCTTAGTAAATAGCCTAAACGTCGTTCGTTTGTTGTTGTTGTATGATAAATGAAGATCGGTGTTTTTCGGTATTCATATTCAACCCGGTATTCAAGAGACATACAAAAAAGTATATTAGGTACAGCTTGAAAAATCGATTCACAGTAGTTTATTACCATGCAAGGTTCCACTAAATTCTCAAGTATCCCCGAGAAATTGGGTCTTTTTCCTTTGAGCTGTCTTTAAATGCTTATGTATAACAGCGATTTAGATTTGATTTGCAGATTTTGTATTCACACTTCCTTGTTCTTTGTCGAGTAATTTTCTCGGTTTATTGGATTGGTACGCTTAAAGGTCATATCAGATGCATAAAACATGTACAAAGTTGGTTCTTCTCTTACTCTTGCTCGGCTTAAAAGTAATTTCAAATCATTTTCGAAACTTTGGTTCTGTTCATTGAATGATATCGTACTATTAATTTTGTGGGATGATTTCGGAAATGACGACTTAGAGCAACAATACAGAACTCTAACTCTGTTAAAAATAACAACAACAAGATCAAGTGACTAGGTTTTGCTCAACTCGAAAATGTAAAAGACATTCTTAATGTTCATATTGGATCAATAATGCAACCTAATACTATATAAATGCGTTCCTTAATTTCATCAAGATGTATTGCTAATTAATCCTGCTTAATGGTTTTTGATGGGGGTTTTCGTGAGTATTAATTCAATTTCAACACGAATCAGTTTTGAAAAATCAAGTCATAATTCTACCAGCCTTAACCAACTCGTTTCGAATGTTATCACAATAGTAATCTTACCTTGTTTAAAATTTTAGATTAGATCTATGGTATTGAGAGAGAAAACAGGCAAATTCAAGCCCGATGCAACACTGAGCTAAATAGAAAATTGAAATCAGTCAATATCAAGCTTACCCTCATGTTGCATTTATTAACATCTTAAGTGGTAGTGTCAACAAGATTAAGTTCTGTGTGGCAATTCAACTGACGTGTTATCCACACCCCTATTCTGCTAAACGTTTTGATACTTCTACGTAAGAACTATCAGAGGGTACTAACTAAAGACGGGAAGAAAGGAACTTGATTGAAACTTGAAAAAGTCGGACGGACCTCCTCTATCTTCGAGAATAAATTGAAGTCTTTTCTTTTCTGACTCTTGTCTCGTTCTTCAGGGGTCATGTTATACATTAGAGAGTGTACCTCTGTTAAATAATTTCGTGGTTTACGAAAAAGCGTGACGGTAGTCTTGTTTTACTAACCAAGTAGTGATCTTGTTATTGAAATGATCATATTAGTAATAAATGATCTACCATTGATCTTACGAGGTGTGCGTTGTGTTATCCGATAGATTTCGTGCCCTTTCCGCGCGCGTCATGCTCTCTATAAGTGCATAAAGACGAGGCAGTTGCCTGCTAACTTTTATTTCCCACAGGCGACTGTCTTGATTTGGACCTTGGAATGGAGAGTGGAAGCATACCTGACAACCGGATAACTGCCTCATCTCAGATCTCCCAAGCCAAGAACGGGCGATTAAACAGAAAAGGATCTTGGTGTGCGTCTACGAGTGATAACAATCCCTACCTGGAAATTGATTTACAGACATTTCATATCATATGCGCTGTGTCTACCCAGGGGGATTCCCTAGCAGACAATTGGGTAAAGACATACAGTCTACAGATATCAACCGATGGAACTTTTTGGACAAATTACAACGAGTCTGGAAAAGTTAAGGTAAACTGCATACCTTTATTTTCTGTTGGCAGCTCACTTTTCAGGGAAGTACCTTAACCTCTTTCATTCCCAAAACTGAAGTCTAAGTCAAAAGATTTTTTGAAAAAAGATTTTGTAAACTGCTGAAAAACAAATAGTACAACGTGAAAGCATTGTCAAAGAGGTCTCATTTCAACGATCGCGCCATTATTCTGTCTTTATATTGGTTTTAGATCTTTTCGGGGAATGACGACAGAGACACAGAGAAAACGAACATTATCAATGAAGGCTTGTTGACGAGATGGCTACGATTTGTAGCAAAAAGAAGTCATAACAAGTTTTGTATGAGAATCGAGCTGTACGGAGTGAAGCAAAAACCAGGTAAATCAGTTTTGACTTTAAAGTGAAACCGTATCTCTGTTTCCTTGTACTTGGTTATGTTGAAATATGGAGAACGATGGTAAAGCGCAATCTCGTTTCAAGGGTTCTCTCCTACTCGTTTTCCAGGGGACAAGTAGTCGTTTTCCAGGGGGCAAGTAATCGTTTTCCAGGGGACAAGTAGTCGTTTTCCAGGGGACAAGTAGTCGTTTTCCAGGGGGCAAGTAGTCATTTTCCAGGGGCAAGTACTCGTTTTCCAAGGGGCGAGTAGAAGGTCGAGAAACCTGTGAACAAGTTTGGCTTAAGCGACGAGAACGCGACGTCATAAATAGCAACCGTGAACTTTGATGTTTCGCTTGATGGAACTTCTTCCTGTCGAAACGAAAACCTTGTTTTAGCTACTATAGTATGACGTCATCTGTTCAGAGTACAGTAAGAAAGAGAAGATCCGCTTTCGGTTTGAAGTCGACGTCATCCTCGTTCAAGGTCATTACTGGAACATTATGGTCAATTTTCTAAATAACACTCAACAGTTTTCTTTTCTTTTGGACACAGATAACCTTGCGACTGGCAAAAACGCATACCCGCACTTAGCTTGCTGTAGTACTTCGGAAAACACGTCGTATTGGCATCACAACTGCTCTCAAACTGCAGCTAACAACTCCAACTGGTGGCGTGTTGATCTGGGGTCGGATCATGTTTCAGTATCAGAAGTCCTTGTTTTTGACGGGCGTTCACAGGCTTTGGGGCATAGAAGTAAAAACTTTATACTAACACTAGGTGAGTGATTTGATAAACGTCACGAGTGAAGGCGCGATATCTGCCGCTTAATCAGGTCCAGATTCCCCGCTTAAAATGAACACGTGACGTTATCTTCATGACATTATCCCCCTTTTTTATGAAACAAAGTCAATGACGTCATCGTCGTCTTATTGTATCTGGACTAAATTAATGATATTCCTGCGAAGAAGTGAGCAAAAACTCCCTTCTATAATGCTCTTTTATATTTAAAGATCTATTCTTTACAAGGTCTGAGGGAACTCAGTAGTTGTCTGTCAATAAAAGTCAAGCACGTTAAATAACTCCCGGTGTGAATGGCTCCTGGTATATTAAAGCTCTGTATCTGACATAGTCGGATAGAACTCAACAGGTGTCAAACAATTGTAAACCCTAGTGTGAACAGTACTTTATACATTTTTTATTTTCATAATGGTTGTTGTTGCTGTTGTTGTTTTTTAATTATTGTAAAGAGACATTTTAATCGCAAGAGAAATTGTACTTGTAATTGTTTTGAATTTTAATCTTGGTATTTGTACTGTTGTAAAGCGCCATCAGATGTTAGGACATATTGCGCTATATAAATACGTTATTGTTATTATTATTGATATTATTATTAAGGTTTGCCTTTTTCGTGGTCAGAAGGAGCTCAGTAGGTTTCAAGCACCTTTAAACCCGGATTTAAACTGCGCCTGATGTATTACTTAACGCCCTTCTTGTTTTATATGGTAGGAAGGAATTCTTCTGTCTCAAGTAATCCTGCGTGTGTTGGACGGTACAGTTTTGCTCAGTTTAAATCTTCAGCTGTTTGTTACACCAATCCTCTTCATACTGGTAGATATCTCGGTATCGTCGCCACAGATAAACAGGGTCTTAGTCTGTGCAAAGTGGAAGTTTACCCACGAGGTAACGTCATGAACAGAGAGTTTAAGCTTCACGTATACGGCAAACGGCAAACGCCAAATTAAATTTGACATTTCTCAGAACCGAAGATGAACAGATAAAAACAGCTCCAGACAATTCTTATGGTTTAAAAAATTGCGTGAAACTACTAATTTATGTGTAGAATTAATGAACAGTAAACGACAAGTAAAGGGGGAACTTGGTCACGTGGTACAAATTTGCGTTTTGCCGTTTGACGTAAACGTGATGCATTAGTTTCGACGGAAAATCCAACTTGACGTGGTTATTTCTTATTTTTCAGTTCTAAAAGCGCTTCTCATTTGTCGGAACTGGTCGGTCAGACCATTTCCGTTTTCATCCGGCGGGCCAGCTCTGACTTTTGAAAAGCACCCTAATATAGTAAGCCAGCTGTCTAGTGAGTCGTTGATAGTATTTTTTAGAACAAGTGTGGTTCCAGGAAATTTGATGTTTCGTCTGTTTTAGTGTTCAGTAATGTGATTGTTGACCTCACCATTTCTGGTCGTTCATTTGTCTTCAGTCAGTGGATGGCCTTCGTTGCAGACATAATTTTACCTCAGTTAGGTTATCATTGTAATTTTAAAAGTTGCTAAAATACTTTTGGGAATCTTTCTTTCGAGGCGTTGAATTGATTAGTGTTGAAACCATGTGGTCACGTGAAACGTGATGTCATAACGATATTCAAAAGAAAATTCTAAACGGGGTAGGAATGGTGAATGCTTGGTTACAGTTAAGTCTGAACCATATATCATCATATATCATTAACAGTAATAAATTCATTAGGATTATCATTATTTTCCCTAATTGAAGGAAACCTGGCTTATGGTATGCAAACAGATCAGATGAGCACGTACACTGTCGGCTCCAGTGGCAGAGCGGTGGACGGGGACAGTAGTACAAATAATTTTTATACTGACTTGACGTGTGCAAGCACACGAAGAGGAACTCCCAACCCCTGGTGGAGGGTCGACCTTGGACGAGTGGAGCCTGTAACCGAAGTGTACATAGTCAACAGAGGTGACTGCTGTGGAGCAAGATTAAGCTCATTTGAAATACGAGTGGGTAAGTCACAAATAATTTAAGGGGAGGAGAAGCCCAGTCCTTCCCTTTTGTTCCCCTCTCCGCTCCCTCATGCCTTTCGATAATTGCCACACGCTCGAAAGCGTGATTATAACCGACATTACCTCAGGATAATAATTAATTATGGCGCCTCATGGCTCCGGCGTGCATACTCTACGCATTCGGTACCAACTTGTTAGTAAGGGCTTTCTTGTTTGGTACAAGTTTGAACGGAAACTGAAGTGCGCTCGTACACGACGAATAGAGTCTATTTGGGAGGGGTGGGGGCGGGGGGGGAGGAAAGTGCGTCGAAATAATAAAGGCAAATAGGTATATTTTGAGTTCGAATATTTAAGGATGAACACTAAAAGAACAGAACTGAGTGCCCATTTGTAAAAGTATCAATATCCTGTCCCTTAATCTTAATGTTATATGAAAAGAAAGCGGAGAATGGAAAGAACACAAATCAAAAATCATTTTGCTATAAACAGAAACTTTCATACACCGCATTAGTTTGCTCTCTTTCGTTGCCTCGTATTAGGGTAGCCTAATTTACTTAAAAATGATTTAACAATTCCTAGCGTGAATAACAATGGCTGTAAAGATGGCTAGATCTTCCCCATTTTACCCAAAAAGTGGGATCTCCTCGTCTACGGTTTTTAAATATCTTTTTCCATTTACTTATTTTTCTTATTTAATTACCTTAAAATTTGTGTGAAACATAGCTCTCTTACCTTTGACACCTGCAGCTAATTCCTTAAGAACTGATATTTTTTCACAGTCACTCTGAAACAAGATTAGTTAGTGTACTTCTACTTATATTATACCCCCACTCTTTTACCTTAAACGATAATTGAAAAATCACTTTCTTATTTTTTTTGTTTTTTGTTTTTCTTTATTTCTTTATTTTTTCTTTCACTCTGTGTTGTAATAAATTCTTGGGACAAACGAAAGATTTTCGAGGTTGATAAAGTAGCAGTAGTGCAACCGAAGGATGATAAGACCTCGTTCTGAGCCAAATATAGACAAAGAAAAATCTAAGCATATCATTTATTGACTTTATTTGTAGGCAAAAGTACTGTCAATGGAGGTGTGAATAATCCCACCTGTGGTCGCAGTAACTATAGTGTTCCCCAAGGGAAAGGCGCATCCTTCTTCTGTCGCCCGAGTTTACCCGGAAGATATGTAACTATAAGAAGTACGTTGGAAGGTACTGAGCCACTTACACTCTGTGAAGTTGAAGTATATTCAGCACGAAGAGGTATGCTTACTGAACTCTTACTGATACTAAAGCCTCATATACACGATCATCATTAGTTTTAATTGGTCTAGATATCATTACGTCACCCAGTCAGAGATAACCCAATTTTGTCCCAAGGGCCTTTGTTACCCTTGCTCCTTGGTGCTGACCAAACGTATCGCAGCCTCTGGGAGGGAGATTAGAGATAACTGCGTATTGACAATGCCTGTTCATGCGGAGTAGAGAAGAAAGTTAATTTGCTCCTGTTAATGCTCTGCTCGCGTGCAGTTTGTTCGCGTTCTTCGGGATTCAATACAAAACGAAACAAATATACCGTTTTGATGATAAATCCCGGCATTATTTAAGTCAATCAATCTGCTCTCCAAAGGATATTTTATTCATTGATGACTTAAAGTTTGTAAAACTCTTTTCTTTCAATGAAGTTTTGATTGGTCTAGATATTATTACGTCACCCACAGATAACTGCGTACGGTCGCGCGCTCTCCTATATATTTCGCTCGACTCTTCCAAGTATTGCTCGAAGTGTATCTAAGAGACCACGAAATAACCTTAGATTGTTTTAAATACCGCGAAAAGGTCTTTAAATTTCATTACTAAATGAAAGGTTATTTTAGCTTGTCAAATTCAAGCACTTGGTGTGACCAGCAGAGATGCCTTTCCAGACAGCAGCTTGTCAGCCTCGACATCACGTGCTAGACACGAGCCCTTTAAGGCTCGACTATTAAATGAAAATGGTGCTTGGTCACCCAGCAGCGACCTTCACACTGATGACTACTTACAAATTAACTTGCATTACGAGTTCTTCATCTGTGCTGTTGCGACTCAAGGAAATCCAGTCACTGACCAATGGACAACAAAATATAAGTTGCGTTTTTCACTGGACAGCATCAACTGGCACAGCTACCAAGAGAACAACACAGATAAGGTTTGTTAAAACACAAGGATATATGCAATACTGGGCGCAGTACTTGACAAGTTCTGTATAGGAATATATTATAATTACTATAGCTCTAACTTGACTTTTTGGATTAGACTCATAATTTTTAGGGATCAGAGCTTTTTCACACGCAGCTCCTAACATATGGAATTCCATGCCAGTCAGTTTACGCATATGTTATAAGCTGAGCGCTTTCAAATAAAAGAACACCACATTTCTTTTTAAGTATGCTTTTCCGTTGTCATTTCATGTGTTTTTTTTTAACAAATAAGTCATTGTAATATTTTATTAGGATTATTACTATTAGTATTGTAAAGCGCTTTGGATCACTAAGAACAAGGTGCCAAATAAGTGTTTAGTATACCTGTATACACACTCAGTGCTGTTGGTGATTCGAGCCATCTGATTGGTTCGCTCGGGACTGTCTCCTCGGATTATGACGTTATATTCAACGTGCTAACGCGCTAGGCGGTGAATATAAAGAGACAATATCGCTGTCGTAAACTGAGTATTTTGCCAAAGTTTCAAAGTAGGAACTCTTTGAAAATACAAGAATATTCTAGTATTGACGATTCTGAAGATAAGAAAAGATTGTTTGAACAGTGTGATTTATTATGAAGTAATTTCACTGTGGCTAACCTTTTATTTCGCGTTGTTTAGTTTTACTTTCGCTTGAAGCAATGTTTACCACTACCGAGCAAAATGAACAAGACTGCTTTGTCACTGTTTTGTGCACCCAGGATTTCCTCGTAAGACCAATTTTGCCTATAGAGTGTTTTCACATGACGTCACGGCGGCCATATTGGTGTCCCAAAACAATGAAACGGCAGCCATGTTGGTGTCTTAAACCAGTCCTGTGTGTGGGATTTAATCTCTTCTCTTATGTAAATGCTTTCTTTTGTTCCAATAAATTTGCATAGATGATGACCACGTGAGTGAAAACGCTTTATAAATAGAAGTTTATTTATGGGAAAAAAATAGGGCAAATATTCTCCAAAATTGAACGTGCCAGCAAGTAAACAACACACAGCAAGTAACCAACACAAAGAACACTGCAGATAAACAACATTCACTTCGATCGTAGCCGCTGTTTACATCCTTGTTACCCCTGTTCTCCGAAATCCCCATGTTCCCCTTGTTCCCCCTGTTCCTCCTTGTTCCCCTTCTTTCCCCTGTTCCCTGTGTTCTCCCTGTTACCCCGTTCCCCCTTCTTCCTCTTGTTCCCCCTTCTTTCCGCGTTCCCCCTTGTTCCCCTTGTTCCCCCGTTCCCCCTTTTTTCCTCTTGTTCCTCTTGCTCCTCTTGTTACCCCGTTCCGTTTTGTTCCCTTGTTACCCCTATTCTCTCTTGTTCCCCCTGTTTCCCCGTTCCCCCTTGTGCTCCTTTCCCCCTTGTTTTCCTTGTTCCCCCTGTTTCTCCGTTCCCCCTTGCTCTCCTTCCCCGCCTTGTTTCCCTTGTTCCCCCTTTCCTCACTAAATTTAGGAAATATATATCGTTTACTTACTGCAAGATTTTAATATTTGCATTTATTATGTCCAAACTGGACTACTGCAACTCTTTATTATCCGGACCTCGATAGGATCGTATTTACAAACTTCAGCTTGTGCAAAATTCTGCCGCACGAACTTACCCGGTTTAAGGTCTCTTCATCGGTTGCCTCCTCCGGAAAGAATTGATTTTAAACTTTTACTGCTTGCATTTAAATCACTTAATGATCTGGCCCCGCCTTATATGGAAGAAATGTTAGTTCGTTATTGACCAACTAGAACACTGCGTTGTGCAGATAAGCCGCCACTAGATTGGTCATCTTGAGGGTTTTGTAGTTTCTATTGTCCCAGTTTGGGTCATAAACGGAGAATGATTATAACGGCAATAACGATGATGATAAAGGTAATGATGGTAATGAAGTTGATGACGATAATGATGACGATAAAAATAATGTTTATGTACATGTTCATGATGATGGAGATGCTAACGATGATGACGTCATAATTGTTCTCTAACCTCATTTTGCAGTAGTACTTAGAAGACAAGAGTTACTAAGCCGTTCTGCTTCTTTAACGTCCATTACTTCTATCTATTTCAGATATTTCACGGTAATAATGGAAGAAACGACATAGTTAAGAATAATCTAGTCGAACTCACTAGAGCGAGGTATATCCGGTTCCAGCCAGTTGCTTACTCAACACATAAGGCTTTGAGGGTTGAAGTATATGGAGTACTGAAACCTACAGGTGAGTCGCTCTTTTACTTCACTCGTGCTTATAAATTAACAGTATCCGTCTAGGATGTTAGGTATTAAGGCTATTTTCAGTAACGTTATGTAACTAGCTAACTAAAAACCGCGCATAAGAAGGGTATAACAAGAGTCAGTGAAACCACCTGGACAAACACATATGGGCCTGTTGTGGAGAGATGGACGTTATGTGGCCGAACAAAGGAGAAATTCTATTATAGTTAAAATTTTAGACCAGGGAGAATAATATTTACACTAACAGCGTCTTGACGCTAATCCCTATCACCAGTGCCAATTATAAGACTATTTTTTCAAGCGTCTTTCTCCATAAGGATACTTTTCTCTGTACCTTTGGCTTTTATGGGAACAATCATTCGTAATCTCAACTAAATGACTAACTAACTAACTGACTAACTAACTAACTGACTAAAAAACATCAAACTATCTGAGAGTAAAGTATGGACAAAACAAGTAGTGTAAAAGATTTTCACGCGAACGTCCATATCGATGTCAAAGAAAAGTGTAGATTAGGGGACGACTATTACTTAATCTCAAAACTCATGAAGGCAAATAATGCTCAGTGAAATAACTGTTGTATTTTAGTTCCAAATCAATCCCCAGGCAGCTTTGTCGTGGTTCCGCTGACCTCCACAGGCGTTCGTGCAGCATGGAAGCTACCTCCATCAGCGTCCTGGCTTGTGGGCTCAATCACTGGATTTAAATTGCTGTACAAAAGAAAGAGCTCTGTTGTAGACCCACTTCGCGTCGTGACCATTGAAAGTAATTCCACCCTTACCATAAACGTCACAGGGCTTGGTAAATATACAGAATATGAATTCCAAGTGTTGGCCTTTTCATCTGCGGGTGATGGACCAAGAAGCCCCATCATATTAATAAGGACTTTTGAAGATGGTAAGGAGTGATGAAAGCAAAGTACAAGTAAAACACGTATAGTCAAACTTATAATGGCGCCTTACATTTTTAATTACTTGGCAACACATTAGTTTAGTAAGAGTCAGAGTTGCACATTGTCCAGCCAAAAGGTTAGAGTTGTGCTTCTTAATTACCGTCGTCTAATGTTAAAAATGCATCGATAAATTGAACAACAAAGAGTGCAGAATAAGTGCCTGTTTACACGGAGTGGGGGACCCCGGTCTAGTGGGGTTGGTTTCTTTTGTTTTCACGCTCTTGGGGACACAAAACAAAAGAAACCTACCCCACTAGACCGGGGTCCCCCACTCCATGTAAACAGGGTCTAAGTGTGGAGATAGTAATGAGATGATTATGGCGAGGTCATGATCACGGCAGTGGCTGAGGAGAATGAGATCATGCCGCTGATGTTGACGATGTTGATGATAATGACAATTTTAATTATCATTATGATCAGTAATCGCTCGTGATTCGATCACTGGCAGGAAACATTGTGAATCGAAATATACAGACGCTTAATAATCTTAATAAAACAAATGATAGTGTGTTATGGTCATCGATGCTAAACCGGATGTAGACGAATGATGCCTAGAAACACAAAACGCGCCGTGACCTGGTGACATCACACTGTGGATGACGTCAGGGCGGCTACCAACGGATATATTCATAGAAATATAGAAATATATATAGGTCAGCCGAGTTTGCAGGCCGCTAAGACCATGCGCGGTCCACGCGTTGTGCGTGCGCTTCGCGCGCAACGAGATTATAACTCTCACTGCGAGGCCTTTTGCCTCACTTTGCGAGGAATTGAAAGGAAAATGCCTTTTGGTTGACGTGCGTCGCTCAAAAATGACTCTGCTTAAGTTCCCTATTATGTTATTGTTATTGAATTCGTAGAAACGTCCTCTGTATAGGTACAAGTTTTTCTGACCTCTCTTAAAGCTCACAATATTTCACAGAATAATAGAAAAATACTAGAGTTAAAAGTATTTCTTATCTTATTTGTTCTTTGCTCTTTAATTCATTGTATTTCAGTGCCTTCGCAAGCTCCTATTAGCTTCACTTTGAATGCAGTTTCCTCCACCAGTATAACAGCTAGCTGGCAGCTTCCTCCGGCTCATTCCAGAAATGGTAACATTACAGGATTCAAACTATTTTACAAAAAGGAAGACCCAGAGGGGTCACCAGTTTCCACAGTTATTATGAACGATGGAGCAATTCGTGTTAAGACTGTAACAAGGCTTGATAAACATACAGAATATGAATTTAAAATATTGGCATTTACTTCCGTTGGAGATGGTCCTAACACCACTGTGAGAACTATGAGGACAAAAGAAGGCGCTGGTAAGAGAAGTTAATTCTTAAGCTCTGTGCACACTTATGCGTTCTCGCTTGACAACGCCACATTCATGTCAATCCATTTAGGCCTTCCGTCCACACTAGCACGTTGAGCGCTTTCATCGAAAACGCATCGATTTAAAAACGCTCTTGAAAGTCGATCAAAACAAAAACGAATACATATCCTATAAGTGTGAAAACGGTCGAAAAAGCATCAAAATGAAAACGATGACCGAAAATATGGCAGGCGTGCGTCATTGTAGCATGCGTATAGAGTTTAACTTGCGTTGCAATAGGGAGCTTAAGCAACGAGTGACACACATCAACCGGAAGAGGGCTTTTTACATTCTTGGGCCGTCGTTTTGACCATATTTTTAGGAACATCGTCTTTATGAAGGTAAAAGACACTCAACAGTAACGCCTAAAGTCAATACTGGCAACAACGTCGTTCCCGGGGATCTCTCGTACTTGTTCTTCTGAGTGAGAGTCAAGGAGGAGACTCCCTGGGAACCAGATTGTACTAACATCAGTAACGTTTGCCTTGACTTAGCAACAGAACGGGATCGTCAGTTGAAGACGGCGCGCGCAAATAAAACAGCTGGCTTGACCAATGGCAGACTGCTAAATTGGGCACCGAAAATCGCGTTCAGTCCTTTTCGCGCGCTTTCCCGTCGTCAACTAACGTTCCCGTTCTGTTGCTAAGCCTAATAAAACTTAAGGCGCTCGCTAAGACGTTTGCACGCGCGCAAGAAAACTCAAAAGTGCTGTTGAATCCCGAGCGGAGAAAGTGTTTTCAATTTGAAGGCGTGCTTCATCGCCTCGCGCTTTCAGACGTCCTTCCTTTGCTTGGACAAGAATAAAAGTAACTGAGGATAAATCCCTACTTCAGAAAAGCGGGAGGGGGTCCTTTGATGACAGTTTTCACCGTTTTAGCCAATATAAAAAAATGCTACCACATAATATAGTTTTAAAACTCTATAGTAAAAGTAGATCAATCCAAAAAACGACTATTACTTAACTACTGTTGGGACGAATTTTCTCAGTAATATATCAATTATTTTCCCAGGTAAACAAAGTGTATTCCGCATCGTTGGCCTTACTTTGTCCTTTGTTGCTGTCATATTGCTTATCATCATTGGCTTTTTGCTGTGGCAAAAGAGACGACCATCTACCAACAAGAACAGTTCCTCAGACAAAGACACCTCTAATGCAATAGGTCAAGATGATTCATCACGTGAACACCACGTGTCAGAGCCATATATGGAGCTCAGCCCTGAACCATTTGAAGAGCAATTGCGTGCAGCGCCTGAGTACCAGTCATTACAAGGCTCCACTGCAACTCCCGAGTATGACAATGTTAGCGGGCATTACAATACACTGGAGTATTACAACATCCCCGAGCGTTATACTTGTCCCGTGTATTACAATGTCGGTTTTGTCAGAGAAACAACGGCGCAGACTAGAGAAGAAGACTACGAAATAGGAAATTCTCAAGCCTAAACCCTTCACCATCCTCTCTTGTTCGCAATTAACTTATATAAGTTATATAAACTCTTTCCAAAGTGTGAAGTAAAGGAAATGTAACCAACTCTAATTCCGTCACGACGTTGAGGGTAAAACATGAAATGTGCTAATACTGTTCCTGTCGTTTTCTGTAATAGCTAAAAAAAGATTGTTATTCATTCAAAACATTTCCCCGATTCTGAAGGCTAAAAGCACACGCATAATTCACCATAACCAGCTACTGATGACCAAATTTGGAAGAATTTTGCGTTTAATGAAGCGATGACGTCAAAAGTGCAGCTTTTTTGCAGGTTAATGCACCGTTAACCAAAAAGACCTGGGGACGAGGTTGAGTTGTTTTGGTTGTGAAAACAAAAATGGCGGACATTTCACTCGTTTCAAGAGTAAGAACTAGGCAAAATAATAGCTAAAAACATGGCAAGAACAGCAAAAAGACAACTCGAAGGGCGATATCTGCTATCTGGAGAACATTTGCGGAGCCTAAACGTGCACTATCGAAGATGAACTTAGATCTGGGAGGGTGTTATCCGTCGAAGCCGTAGGCCGAGGCAGATAACACCCTCCCAGATCTCCATAATTCTTCATATGATACGAAAGCCATAATTCAATAATTCTTCATAAGATACTCAGCCTCATTCATTAATTGTTAATTAAGATAAACTAATGTAAATGAACTTTATGGAGGAACTGACACTTATTGCTCTATTAATTAGCGACAAACCAAGAAATATTTTAGATATTAGTTCATGTATTTTCATGAGGAAGTCTAATAAAATAATATTCATTAGTAAATAGTGTCAGACGATTGTTGTTGATCGAAATTGCCTTTTGTACAGAGCGGACGATCGAGAGAGGGATTAGCACACTAAACCCCAGCTTTTTAAGCTATCGACTGGGTCAATAACAGTTTTCTTAAAATTCCGCGGATTGCCTTTTAAATGTCTGTTACTTTCTTATACTTCATTGACGTTGGCAAAGTTACTGCACCCGAAAATCCAGGAATTCTTCGACCCATTTTTTCATACACTGCCTCCAACTTTCGCTTCTAAGGTGCCACAAGAAGTCTGGGGAGAGTCGAAAAGGGGTTGGGGTGGGCAGGGAACGCGTGCTCTTGGTCCATGTGAGTCAAAAAAGAAAAATAAGAGACTGTTCGCTGCCCAACAACGCCAACATGAAAAGAGAGAAAGGTGAATAGATGTTTCTTTTTGTAGCCAGATTATAGTAGCCAAAGTGTGTGCTCCATGAAACTAATATAGTGTGCTAGGAACACTGTTAACATTAAACTTTTTTAAGCAAAAATTCGGAATGTCCTTCATCAAGAATATTCTCCTCTGTTTATTCGCCATTTTCACATCTCCCATAATACACCTTGTTTAAACTCCAAAATGTTGCATAAGCATTGTCTTTTATTTCTTTTGAGACTACTGTAATACCCAGGAGAAATTGGAACAAAGGTTATGCTAAGATGTGTTATGGGAGATGTGCAAATGGCGAATTCACAGATAACCGTTAATTAAAAACATTATGGATTAAGCGCAGCCGGAAAAAGGGTACAGCGCCTTGTCAATCAGTTACCTCAAAGCAGTTATTTTCAATTTCTAAGCACAAAGCCTTTTGCAGCTTGTTGGTAATGTAGGTATCGCTCCTATTCCATGTCGTTTAAGTTGTCAAATATTGGTGAATTTTTTCTGGATTTGCTTTCCGAATGACTGCATTTAAGAATAAAAATATTCCGTAGTTGTCTTATGTTCAGAAACTATTTTGTGTATTTTAAGAGGCCCTCTGTCTGGAGATACTCGGCCATTAGACCATTGTATTTTGGATTTTTATATTTTTTAAAACGGAGAGCAGTTTAAAGCCTCATTTGAAGATTTTAAATTTTTTATTACATTATGCCGCTGAAGGACAACATGAACAGTTTTATAAAAGTTGCTCATTGACTTTCGGTGATTACAGGTGTGCTAATGAAACAAAAAGTTTGAACCTCACTTGCTGTCGCTGGAACCTGGTTTAATTAAACGTGTTTTGAATGAGGCATTTAGATCCCTGATAGCTTAAAACAACATTGACGGTCAATTTATCGACGCTATAAAAAATTGACGGTATTGCCTAAAATTTAGGTTTTCTTTAAACTATTGGAAATTTTTCTAGGTTGTTTGGTTTTGCATAAAGGAAACACATATAGCAGTAATTGTTTGAAAGGAAAACAACTAACAAACGATTTATAATGACAGGCAACACGGGTCTCTCATCTGTTCTGGTAATCAATGGTAAGACGCTTTGTAAACGTAAATGGAGCAACATTGTTTTTGTTATTGATTCAACAGAAGAGATCACAGAGGACATGAAATATAAAGATTCATTACACTGGCTCCCACTCAAAGAGGAGAGATTTCCGATGTAAAAATTTAAGTAATTGCTGTAGAAATGCACTTACCCTATTTGATTGCCTGCTTTTCTTCTCTTTTCTTTTAATGTGTACAATATGTCAAGGCCACGAACCATCAACTACGAACCGTCAAAGCAGGTGAAATTTTCTTTACAACTTAAGTAGTTTTTTTTTATGATGTAACAATGGAGAATGAATGCACGAGCTGATAATAGCCAGTCAGATGCAGTTTCCAATAAATCGTCCGGTGGAAAAGTAACTTTCTGCGCGCGCGCGCAAAAAAAACGATTATGAGCAGGTACAGTAAGAAACGTGAAATTTAGTCAAGAAGTTGATTTCATTTTTAACTGGTCACCAAACTTTAAACCAAGTGTCTGTTGTGCTTCATGCAGAAAACCCCACATTTTTTCTCTACAGGTGGTGAATATCTCTGCAAGATTGGAAACAATATCGACAACAAATTGACCAGTGATGCCATTACGATTCATCTATTTCTTCCGATCAACTAGTGTAAAGTTTCGACCCTTCAGTGACAGGTGTAAGTTACAGTTAAGGAACGCAGTGAGGACTAAAATTCACTCGGGTTTTGGACTACGAACCAGCGTATTTCCTAAAATAAGCGCTCTTCCCCAAATAAACGCCAACGTCCAAGGCCATATTATCAAATAAGATCCCCCTCGGATAAGTGCGCGCTGCGTTACCTCTTTTTTAAATGTTTTTCCCATTGCCTCACTCTTGGTAAAGGTCGTAAATTTCCCAGGAACATTACGTCGAGGAAAGCGTAATAAGCGCTCGCCTCGATTAAGTGCCCGCCTTCCAATAAACGCCCATTTTTGTGCTGAAATTTGAAATATGCGTCCAAGCACTTTGTCAAGGAAATACGGTATACGCCTGCGTGCAATGAGCGCAGGCTCGCAAAAAGAGTAGTACGGATGACATTCAGAGTAAATTATAAATTGCAACTTTGAAAAGTACAAACTCGGACAATTTCACCCAACCAAAATTAAAATGTCGTATTTACTCGAATAAGCACCCCGATTAAGCGCGGTCTTCGAACAAGCGCCGCACCTGAATAAGCCACGCTGTCCGGACCTTTTTTTTAAAATTCTGTAAGTTTAATATGGAAAATAATAGTGTCTAGTGAAAACAATTATGTTTCCCGTTCGTCTTCAGTTTAGCCTGTGTACAGAGCCCCCCTTCTCTCGGTAAAAGTGAGAAGGAATTAGGGGAAGAATGAGGGTAAGAATGAGGGGAGGGGGAGGGGCGGACACTAGGGAGCTTAAGCAGCGACGTTTTTGAGCGACGCACGTCAACCGGAAGTGAGGTATTTTCCCTCTTAACATGCCTTGATGATATAAAATTTGTATTCCTTAGCTTCTTTACTGTTATAGAGGCGATTTGACTGAAAATTTGCGCGAAACCACCGTCAAAAAATGAAAAAAGGCCACTTCCGGTTGACGTGCGTCGCTCAAAAACGTTGTTGCTTAAGCTCCCTACTGGCTATCTTCAGCCGCCCTCCAATAAGCGACGCATTTAAGGGGTGAAAAATATGATTGGTCGTATTTATGCTAGAAGACGTCTTAGACGTCCAGACGCATTAAACGTCTGACTGTTAAGTGCGTCGTTAAGCGCGTCCCGTATTTATACAGACGTCTTAAACGTCTGAGACGACTAATTCATCTGTTAAGTGCGTCGATCGGACGCACTTAACTTCAGTCGTTTTATTCGTCTGACGTTTAATGCGTCTGCCTTATTCTCCGTATTTATACTAGACGTCTAAGACGTTTTAGACGTCCTTTAGTATAAATACGGCCATTAGCGACAGGGCGCTTACTCGAGTTCATTACGGTAGAGCAAAAGGTAAAAAGCAAAAGAAAAACAGACTGAAATGACAGAATCTCTAAAGATATGAATTTGAGGGTTCAATTACAAGTTTAACAGCGGCATCTGTAACTGAGATGCCAAGTCAAAATAAGACAAAAAAATTAAAGGTTTTTTATCTTCATTGACGCTGCTAATTCGCAAATCTAACTAAATCCAGCCAAAAAAAAGGAAAAAAAACATCAGAGCGAACAAGCGCTCACTATTTCCTGCTTTTTCTGCTATTACAGTCCATGGATTTAGTCTATTCTGTCAAACCAACCCCCTAAAAGTTTATCCCTATTTATTAATGGACTTCTTTTTCAAATTTGAACTACGAAGTCGCGAAAAAGATAGAAAATCTATTTTGTTTTTTAGCAGCAAACACATGCACCTTCTGGGGCCCTATTTTTCCGCAAAGAGCAAGGAGGCCGCGCATTGTGGACGTTTTGGGGCACTGGGAACTAACACTCATTCCAAGATGGCGCGCGGAAGGCGTGTTTGTTTTTCTCCCGTTTTTCATCTACTTTGTAAGGTTAGTAGCGATTATCGATGGATCAAACAGTAAGAACTATATTATTTATCTTTTAAAACAGTTTTAGAAGTGCTTGTGGTAATGTTTAACTCTGCATTTGGTAAGATCTTGACTCTCACCCTCGAAGCTCATGTGCTTAATATTGCTTATCAGGTTTAAGCACAGCTCTTCTGCCCTTTCAGAGAATTTTCAACGATTTGATTTTTAAAGGCAAATCGGTGCGTTTCCAGCAGTGTATGAAGGGTTTATTTGCGAATCGGTCTTTTTTTAAAAGTCTTAATAACAGTGCAATGTACATTGTAGCAAACTTGTTTATTTGTATGATTAGTAGCCGGGGGGGGGGGGGGGGGGGGTGGGGGTGAGTGAAATTATGAGATTTTGGGAGATGAAGTTGATTATAAGAACTAGAAGGGAGATCCGTTTTCTGATTTCATGTTCGATTGTAAAATCCGAAATTCAGATTTCATAATCTAAATCCGGATCGATTGTAATCCTAGAGATCGTCCCTGAAGAAGTAAGATTTGCTGATTGCTGATGAAGATGATCAATTTTTTTTCAGATCAGATGGGTCCTGCAGATGTGTCAATGCTTCAACAGCCAGGATTTTGAGCTTATTATCTTTGGCATTGTAAGTGTTGTATGTATTCAAGCTCCTGAGCATAGTTAATTAAAGTGGAATGGTAGGGAAACCCTTTGTTATAGATGTTTCTTAGCTTTTTGGGACCTGACCGTGCAGAATGTTTAATAGCATTCCTATCAGTATCAAGTTATTGACCAACAGAAACATTGCATTAATTTATTCAGTCATAATTTGTGAACAGAAAACAAAGGATTGTGCACGGTCAGGGAGCTTCCAACATCCTCCCTACAGCACCATTGTTTTCAACTTTGATGTTTGGCGGGTTTCCTTAAAAACCAGTTTCCTCTACTAACTATGCCCTGAGTGAACAGCTAAACTAAACTGCTGGTACAGCTTTTTCAAAGTAAGATTGAGGCATGGCTTCCTGAGATTTTTTGGGGACGTACCTGGCCTAATTTAACATAAAACTCAAAACTTTTTCAAATTTAATGTATCTGTAAAATAAAAGATACGCTAGTGAAGGAAAAGTGTTTTTGAGGGACTGGCTTCTTCTTGATTTCTGTCAATATGTGGCAGGCTGTTTCTTGTTTACAACTGAGAATTAAGACAGAGATTCAACAACATTTCAGACTCAAATGAAGAATATAAAACGTTTTTGTTAATTGCTCATTTTTTTGTGTATATGTCTAGTTAAATGAATATTTCTTTTGATCTTTTCATGCAAGACAGCTAAAATCTCTAGGACTGTTTTAGGCCAAAGAGTACATTTGTTTCAAATTTAGTATGGAAGTAATTCTTCATTGATGGCATGAAGTTCATTAAGGTTTTTTAAATTTTCTATATATTTAGGTTCAAATGATAATATGCTGATAAAATTAAGTCTTAAAAGTTTTTTCTACAAATAGCAATTTGTCCTGGAGTAGTAGACACAATCTGCTTTGAACAAGCTGTACCACGTTATTATTAAATAACAAGTATATACTACTAGGTTCTGGTTTAGTATAGTTTGGAAATCTACATATTTTTTGTGTGGACTGATTTATTGACTAACTGACAATTTTCAGAGTGGTCAGTTCAATTCATTTAACTGATTGACCAACTGACAAGCTGACTAACTGGTTGACTGTCTGGCTGATTTTCTGACCTACTACTGACTGATCGACTGATTCCCTAACTGTCTAACTAAGTGACTGTCTGACTGTCTGACTGTCTCATTGACTGACTGATTGACTCATTGTTCTCTCTAGGAGGCTAGCTGAAAGTAAACAAAGCTTTTTAAATCTCCTGAGACAAAATGGCTGCCATATGACAAAGATCTATAAAACAGAAAAATTAAAAATGAAATGTTAGGTAAATAAAATGCAAATTAAAAGATAATAATTCCAAAATAAATAAAACAAACCTGTAATTCCCAGTAACCCCTGTAACTACTTGTAGGCCCCTTTAACCAGCTGTAACCCCCTGTAACCTCTTGTATTCCCTTGTGACCCCCTGTAACCCCTCATAACTCTCTTTAATGAAACAGAAGAGTCAGACTGGTTTACAAATTGCAAAAACAAATTTAAAAAAATAATATGATCTTAATGCTGAACTAAGTAAGTGACTGATGGACCAAGAAACTGACCAAGTGACTGACTAACTGACCAACTGAGTTACTGCCTGACTGGCAGACAGAGGAACTGGGTGACTGACTGACCAAGCAATGTACTGACTAACTTACTGGGTATGTGACTGACAGAGTGACAAATCAACCAAGTGACTAACTAACTGACTGAGTGAGCTACTGACTTTCAAGTACGAACTAACTGACTGACTGACAAACTGAGTAATTGACCATCTGACTGACTGACTCAGAACTAACTGAGTAACTGCATGAGCAACTGACTTACTAACTGTGGAACTAGCTAAGTAACTGTCTGACTTACTGACCAACTGACAGATTGACTGACATATCAACTGATGAATTACGCGGGATGACGTAGTCAGCTAGCGTCATAAATTCGGTCGTGCATTCCTTTTTTGGGAGTCCAAAATTGCCTTGTTTTTTTAACTTTCCCGTATCCTGTGTCCTTCACGAAAAATTTTGTGATTTTTATTGGCCGCAACTTCCAATCACGTGCAACTATCAGGTTGGATTGCACAAGCAGAAAAAAGATACTGTGTCAGCAAGGGAGGGAAAAGTAAGCTTACTGCGTAGAGGAGGACAAAGTCAAGGCTGTGCTCTAAGTTATGGTGCACGTTCACCTCAGGCGACTAAGACTTGGCCTCGGGTGACTGAATTAATATTGTCCAAGTCACCCAGCCGGGTGACATGCTAGTGTTGGTTTCTTGATTTAAAGTAAAAAAGCTATAATTTATTACCTGCGACTTCGTAGCTCACTCGGCCTCTTCGTGGCCTAAAAAGAATGTTTGTGTCCCGTGTCCCTTGTGTCCCCTGTGTCCCCTTGTGTCTCCTTGTGTCTCGTTGTGTCCCCTGTGTCCCTTGTCCGCTATGTCCCTTGTGTTCCCTTGTGTCCCCTGTGTCCCTTGTCCCCTGTGTCCCTTGTGTCCCCTATGTCCCCTTATGTCCCCTTTGTCCCCTTGTGTCCCCTTGTGTCTCCTGTGTCCCTTGTGTCCCCTTGTGTCCCTTCTGTCTCCTTGTTTCCCCTGTGTCCCCCATGTTCCTTGTGTCCCCTATGTCCCTTGTGTTCCCTTGTGTCCCTTTTTGTCTGTATGTGTCCCCTGTGTCCCCTTGTGTCCCCTGTGTCTCTTGTGTCCCTTATGTCCCCTGTGTCCCCTTCTGTCCTCTGTGTCCCCTTGTGTCCCCTGTGTCCCTTGTCCCCTGTGTCCCTTGTGTCCCGTGTGTCCCCATATGTCCCCTGTGTCCCTTTCCCCCTGTGTCCCTTGTGTACCTTGTGTCCCCTGTGTCCTAGACTGTTCACAGTCCTCTATTTTCCCGTAAGATCATCGAGATCGAGCGCTTTGCGTTACGGGCTGCCATCTTGCATGAGTTCCAAAACTACTTAGGGGGCGGGGGCGGTTTGGGAGGAAGCAAGAAAAATAGAGGGACTGTAATAACATCACTGCGGTTCGCGTTCAGGAGGCGTGACAGCAATTTCACGCCTTTTACCATTCATTAATTAAGAAACTCCGCTGGTGATAAAAAACATACCAGACACATTTAGCATCGATTACCACTGTTTACAAATATCTCCTTTCGAAACAGTGATTTTATAATGTTTCTGGGCCATTCCTCAAAATAAAATCGGCAAACGCACAAAAAATGATTTTCCTAATCAAAATACCAAAAATCCTTCGTGTGTTTGCGCAACATGTGCCTTATGGTATGAAAGCGTACGTTGTATGGAAAAGTCGACTTGTCAACGAGTTGTCAATGTCGTCAACTTAAACTAAACCCGTTGTCAACCCAAATTAACATCTATCGTCTAATGACCAATCAAATGCGTGCGTTGTCGTTACAACGCGCTCCGTGAACGTGAGCTGCAGTGATGTTATTACAGTCCATCTATTTTTCTCGCCCCCCCTCCCCCGAGCTATAATCCCCGACGCCCGCCCCCTCGGTACATTTGAAAATCAAAATACCCGTGATGGTAAGACGCGGTATATCTAAACGATCTCACGAAAAAGTAGGGGACTGTGAACAGTCTACCTGTGTCCCCTGTGTCCGTTGTGTCCTCTTGTGTCCCCTGTGTCCCTTTGTGTCTCTTGTGTCCCTTGTGTCCCCTGTGTCCCAATGTGTCCCCTCTGTCCCTTGTGTCCGCTGTGTCCCCTCATTACCCTATGTTCCTCCTGTTCCGCTTTATTACCCCTGTTCCCTTTGTTACCGCTTGTTACCCCTTGTTTCCCCTTGAACCCCTTGTTACCCCATCTTACCCTTTTTTCCCCCTTGCTTTCCCCATTACCCATTGTTACCCCTGTTACCCCTTATTACCTCTGTTCCCCTTGTTAACCCATGTTCCCCCTAGTACCCTTTGTTACCCCTGTTCCCCTTGTTCCCCCTTGTTCCCCCTTGTTCCCCTTGTTACCCCCTTTTACCCCTTGTTACCCCTTGTTACCTCTTGGTACCCCCGGCTTGTTACCACTTGTTACCTCTTGTTACCCCTGTTACCCATTGTTACCCCTTGTTACCCCTTGTTACCCCTGTTACCCCTGTTACCCCTTGTTACCCCTGTTACCCCTTGTTACCCCTTGTTACCCCTTGTTACCCCTGTTACCCCTTCTTACCTCTTGTTACCCCTGTTACCCCTTGTTACCCCTGTTACCCCTTGTTACCCCTGTTACCCCTGTTACCCCTTGTTACCCCTGTTACCCCTGTTACCCCTTGTTACCCCTTGTTACCCCTTGTTACCCCTGTTACCCCTTGTTACCAATTGTTACCCCTTGTTACCCCTTGTTACCCCTGTTACCCCTTGTTACCCCTGTTACCCCTGTTACCCCTGTTACCCCTTGTTACCCCTTGTTACCCCTGTTACCCCTTGTTACCCCTGTTACCCCTTGTTACCCCTTGTTACCCCTGTTACCCCTTGTTACCCCTGTTACCGCTTGTTACCCCTTGTTACCCCTGTTACCCCTGTTACCCCTTGTTACCCCTGTTACCCCTTGTTACCCCTGTTACCCCTGTTACCCCTTGTTACCCCTGTTACCCCTGTTACCCCTTCTTACCCCTGTTACCCCTTGTTACCCCTTGTTACCTATGTTACCCCTTGTTACCCCTGTTACCCCTTGTTACCCCTTGTTACCTTTGTTACCCCTTGTTACCCCTTGTTACCCCTGTTACCCCTTGTTACCCCTGTTACCCCTTGTTACCCCTTGTTACGCTTGTTACCCCTTGTTACCCCTTGTTACCCCTGTTACCCCTTGTTACCCCTTGTTACCCCTGTTACCCCTTGTTACCCCTGTTACCCCTTGTTACCCCTGTTACCCTTTGTTACCCCTTGTTACCCCTGTTACCCCTTGTTACCCCTGTTACCCCTTGTTACCCCTGTTTCCCCTTTTACCTCTGTTACCCCTGTTACCCCTTGTTACCCGTTGTTACCCCTGTTACCGCTGTTACCCCTTGTTACCCCTGTTACCCCTTTTACCCCTGTTACCCCTTGTTACCCCTGTTACCCCTGTTACCCCTTGTTACCCCTGTTACCCCTTGTTACCCCTTGTTACCCCTGTTACCCCTTGGTACCCCTTGTAACCCTTGGTTACCCCTTGTTACTTCTTGTTACCCCTGTTACCCCTTGTTACCCCTGTTACCCCTGTTTCCCCTTTTTACCCGTGTTAC
Organism: Porites cylindrica; assembly: GCA_964035525.1. Lineage (NCBI taxonomy): Eukaryota > Metazoa > Cnidaria > Anthozoa > Scleractinia > Poritidae > Porites > Porites cylindrica. Next base: position 3,909,184 of record OZ037780.1, on the reverse strand, counting down.
CCCTTCTTACCCCTGTTACCCCTTGTTACCCCTTGTTACCTATGTTACCCCTTGTTACCAATTGTTACCCCTCGTTACCCCTGTTCCCCCTTGTTACCCCTTGTTACCCCTGTTACCCCTTGTTACCCCTGTTACCCCTTGTTACCCCTGTTACCCATTGTTACCCCTTGTTACCCCTGTTACCCCTTGTTACCCCTGTTACCCCTTGTTACTCCTTGTTACCCCTGTTATCCCTTGTTACCCCTTGTTACCAATTGTTACCCCTTGTTACCCCTGTTACCCCTTGTTACCCCTTGTTACCCCTGTTACCCCTTGTTACCCCTGTTACCCCTGTTACCCCTTGTTACCCCTGTTACCCCTGTTACCCCTTCTTACCCCTGTTATTCCTTGTTACCCCTTGTTACCTATGTTACCCCTTGTTACCCCTGTTACCCCTTGTTACCCCTTGTTACCTTTGTTACCCCTTGTTACCCCTTGTTACCCCTGTTACCCCTTGTTACCCCTGTTACCCCTTGTTACCCCTTATTACGCTTGTTACCCCTTGTTACCCCTTCTTACCCCTGTTACCCCTTGTTACCCCTTGTTACCCCTGTTACCCCTTGTTACCCCTGTTACCCCTTGTTACCCCTGTTACCCCTTGTTACCCCTGTTATTCCTTGTTACCCCTGTTACCCCTTTTACCTCTGTTACCCCTTGTTAACCCTTGTTACCCCTTGTTACCCGTTGTTACCCCTGTTACCGCTGTTACCCCTTGTTACGCCTGTTACCCCTGTTACCCCTTGTTACCCCTTGTTACCCCTGTTACCCCTTCTTACCCCTGTTACCCCTTGTTACCCGTTGTTACCTATGTTACCCCCTGTTACCAATTGTTACCCCTTGTTACCCCTATTACCCCTTGTTACCCCTGTTACCCCTGTTACCCCTTGTTAGCCCTTGTTACCTCTGTTACCCCTTGTTACTCCTGTTACCCCTTGTTACCCCTGTTACCCCTTGTTACCCCTTGTTACCCCTGTTACCAATTGTTACCCCTTGTTACCCCTGTTACCCCTTGTTACCCCTTGTTACCCTTTGTTACCCCTTGTTACCCCCTGTTACCCCTGTTACCCCTTGTTACCCGTGTTACCTCTGTTACCCCTTGTTACCCCTGTTACCCCTTGTTACCCCTGTTACCCCTGTTAGCCCTTCTTACCCCTGTTACCCCTGGTTACCCCTTGTTACCTATGTTACCCCTTGTTACCAATTGTTACCCCTTGTTACCCCTGTTACCCCTTGTTACCCCTTGTTACCCCTGTTACCCCTTGTTACCCTTGTTACCCCTTGTTACCCCTGTTACTTCTGTTACCCCTTGTTACCCCTTGTTACCCCTGTTACCCCTGTCACCCCTTGTTTCTCCTTGTTACCCCTGTTACCCCTTGTTACCCCTTGTTACCAATTGTTACCCCTTGTTACCGCTGTTACCCCTTGTTACCCCTGTTACCCCTTGTTACCCCTGTTACCTCTGTTACCCCTTGTTACCCCTGTTACCCCTTATTACCCCTGTTACCCCTTGTTACCCCTTGTTACCCCTGTTACCCCTTGTTACCCCTGTTACCCCTTGTTACCCCTGTTACCCCTTTTACCTCTGTTACCCCTGTTACCCCTTGTTACCCCTTGTTACCCCTTGTTACCCGTTGTTACCCCTGTTACCGCTGTTACCCCTTGTTACCCCTGTTACCCCTTGTTACCCCTTTTTACCCCTCTTATCCCTTGTTACCCCTGTTACCCCTTTTACCCCATTTTACTCCTTGTTACCCCTGTTATCCCTTGTTACCCCTTGTTACCCCTGTTACCCCTTGTTACCCCTGTTATCCCTTGTTACCGCTGTTACCCCTTGTTACCAATTGTTACCCCTTGTTACCCTTGTTACCCTTGTTACCCCTGTTACCCCTGTTACCCCTTGTTCCCCCTGTTACCCCTGTTACCCCTTGTTACCCCTTGTTACCCCTGTTACCCCTTGTTACCCCTTGTTACCTCTGTTACCCCTTGTTACCAATTGTTACCCCTTTTTACCCCTGTTACCCCTTGTTACCCCTTGTTACCCTTGGTTACCCCTTGTTACCCCTTTTTACCCCTGTTACCCCTTGTTACCCCCTGTTACCCCTGTTACCCCTTCTTACCCCTGTTACCCCTTGTTACCCCTTGTTACCAATTTTACCTCTTGTTACCCCTGTTACCCCTTGTTACCCCTTGTTAACCTTGTTACCCCTTGTTACCGCCTGTTACCCCCTATTACCCCCGTTACCCCTTGTTACCCCTTTTACCCCTGTTACCCCTTGTTACCCCTTGTTACCCCTGTTACCCCTTTTACCCCTGTTACCCCTTGTTACCCCTGTTACCCCTTGTTACCCCTTGTTACCCCTGTTACCCCTTGTTACCCCTTGTTACCCCTTGTTACCCGTTGGTACCCCTGTTACCCCTTGTTACCCCTTCTTACGTATGTTACCCCTTGTTACCCCTGTTACCCCTTGTTACCCCTTGTTACCCTTGTTACCCCTTGTTACCCCTTGTTACCCCTGTTACCCCTGGTTACCCCTGTTATCCCTTTTGACCCCTTGTTACCCTTGTTACCCCTGTTACCCCTTGTTACCCCTTGTTACCCCTGGTAGCCCTGTTACCCCTTGTTACCCCTGTTACCCCTTCTTACCCCTGTTACCCCTTGTTACCTATGTTACCCCTTGTTACCCCTGTTACCCCTTGTTACCCGTTGTTACCCCTGTTACCCCTTGTTACCCCTGTTACCCCTTGTTACCCCTTGTTACCCCTGTTACCCCTGTTACCCCTTGTTACCCCTGTTACCCTTTGTTACCCCTTGTTACCCCTGTTACCCCTTGCTACCCCTGTTACCCCTTGTTACCCCTGTTACCCCTTTTACCTCTGTTACCCCTGTTACCCCTTGTTTCCCCTTGTTACCCGTTGTTACCCCTGTTACGGCTGTTACCCCTCGTTACCCCTGTTACCCCTGTTACCCCTTGTTACCCCTTGTTACCCCTGTTACCCCTTCTTACCCTTGTTACCCCTTGTTACCTGTTGTTACCTATGTTACCCCTTGTTACCAATTGTTACCCCTTGTTACCCCTGTTACCCCTTGTTACCCCTGTTACCCCGGTTACCCCTTGTTAGCCCTTGTTACCCCTGTTACCCCTTGTTACCCCTTGTTACCTCTGTTACCCCTTGTTACCCCTGTTACCCCTTTTTACCACTGTTACCCCTGTTACCCCTGTTACCCCTGTTACCCCTTTTTACCCCTGTTACCCCTTGTTACCCCTTGTTACCCATGTTACCCCTTGTTACCAATTGTTACCCCTTTTTACCCCTGTTACCCCTTGTTACCCCTTGTTACCCTTGGTTACCCCTTGTTACCCCTTTTTACCCCTGTTACCCCTTGTTACCCCTCTTACCCCTGTTACCCCTTTTACCCCTGTTACCCCTTGTTACCCCTTGTTACCCCTGTTACCCCTTTTACCCCTGTTACCCCTTGTTACCCCTGTTACCCCTTGTTACCCCTTGTTACCCCTGTTACCCCTTGTTACCCCTTGTTACCCCTTGTTACCCGTTGGTACCCCTGTTACCCCTTGTTACCCCTTCTTACGTATGTTACCCCTTGTTACCCCTGTTACCCCTTGTTACCCCTTGTTACCCTTGTTACCCCTTGTTACCCCTTGTTACCCCTGTTACCCCTGGTTACCCCTGTTATCCCTTTTGACCCCTTGTTACCCTTGTTACCCCTGTTACCCCTTGTTACCCCTTGTTACCCCTGGTAGCCCTGTTACCCCTAGTTACCCCTGTTACCCCTTCTTACCCCTGTTACCCCTTGTTACCTATGTTACCCCTTGTTACCCCTGTTACCCCTTGTTACCCGTTGTTACCCCTGTTACCCCTTGTTACCCCTGTTACCCCTTGTTACCCCTTGTTACCCCTGTTACCCCTGTTACCCCTTGTTACCCCTGTTACCCTTTGTTACCCCTTGTTACCCCTTGTTACCCCTTGCTACCCCTGTTACCCCTTGTTACCCCTGTTACCCCTTTTACCTCTGTTACCCCTGTTACCCCTTGTTTCCCCTTGTTACCCGTTGTTACCCCTGTTACGGCTGTTACCCCCTTGTTACCCCTGTTACCCCTGTTACCCCTTGTTACCCCTTGTTACCCCTGTTACCCCTTCTTACCCCTGTTACCCCTTGTTACCTGTTGTTACCTATGTTACCCCTTGTTACCAATTGTTACCCCTTGTTACCCCTGTTACCCCTTGTTACCCCTGTTACCCCGGTTACCCCTTGTTAGCCCTTGTTACCCCTGTTACCCCTTGTTACCCCTTGTTACCTCTGTTACCCCTTGTTACCCCTGTTACCCTTTTTACCACTGTTACCCCTGTTACCCCTGTTACCCCTGTTACCCCTTTTTTACCCCTGTTACCCCTTGTTACCCCTTGTTACCCATGTTACCCCTTGTTACCAATTGTTACCCCTTTTTACCCCTGTTACCCCTTGTTACCCCTTGTTACCCTTGGTTACCCCTTGTTACCCCTTTTTACCCCTGTTACCCCTTGTTACCCCTCTTACCCCTGTTACCCCTTCTTACCCCTGTTACCCCTTGTTACCCCTTGTTACCAATGTTACCTCTTGTTACCCCTGTTACCCCTTGTTACCCCTTGTTAACCTTGTTACCCCTTGTTACCCCCTGTTACCCCCTATTACCCCTGTTACTCCTTGTTACCCCTTTTACCCCTGTTACCCCTTGTTACCCCTTGTTACCCCTGTTACCCCTTGTTACCCCTGTTACCCCTTGTTACTCCTTGTTACCCTTGTTACCCCTTGTTACCCCTTGTTACCAATTGTTACCCCTTGTTACCCCTGTTACCCCTTGTTACCCCTTGTTACCCCTGTTACCCCTTGTTACCCCTTGTTACCCCTTGTTACCCCTGTTACCCCTTGTTACCCCTTCTTACGTATGTTACCCCTTGTTACCCCTGTTACCCCTTGTTACCCCTTGTTACCCTTGTTACCCCTTGTTACCCCTTGTTATCCCTGTTACCCCTGGTTACCCCTGTTATCCCTTTTGACCCCTTGTTACCCTTGTTACCCCTGTTACCCCTTGTTACCCTTTGTTACCCCTGGTACCCCTGTTACCCCTTGTTACCCCTGTTACCCCTTCTTACCCCTGTTACCCCTTGTTACCTATGTTACCCCTTGTTACCCCTGTTACCCCTTGTTACCCGTTGTTACCCCTGTTACCCCTTGTTACCCCTGTTACCCCTTGTTACCCCTTGTTACCCCTGTTACCCCTTGTTACCCCTGTTACCCCTTGTTACCCCTGTTACCCTTTGTTACCCCTTGTTACCCCTGTTACCCCTTGCTACCCCTGTTACCCCTTGCTACCCCTGTTACCCCTTGTTACCCCTGTTATCCCTTTTACCTCTGTTACCCCTGTTACCCCTTGTTACCCGTTGTTACCCCTGTTACGGCTGTTACCCCTTGTTACCCCTGTTACCCCTGTTACCCCTTGTTACCCCTTGTTACCCCTGTTACCCCTTCTTACCCCTGTTACCCCTTGTTACCTGTTGTTACCTATGTTACCCCTTGTTACCAATTGTTACCCCTTGTTACCCCTGTTACCCCTTGTTACCCCTGTTACCCCTGTTACCCCTTGTTAGCCCTTGTTACCTCTGTTACCCCTTGTTACCCCTGTTACTCCTTGTTACCCCTGTTACTCCTTGTTACCCCTTGTTACCCCTGTTACCAATTGTTACCCCTTGTTACCCCTGTTACCCCTTGTTACCCTTTGTTACCCCTTGTTACCCCTTGTTACCCCTTTTACCCCTCGTTACCCGTGTTACTCCTGTTACCCCTGTTTACCCCTGTTACCCCTGTTAGCCCTTCTTACCCCTGTTACCCCTGGTTACCCCTTGTTTCCTATGTTACCCCTTGTTACCAATTGTTACCTCTTGTTACCCCTTGTTACCCCTGTTACCCCTTGTTACCCGTGTTACCCCTTGTTAGCCCTTGTTACCCCTGTTACCCTTTGTTACCCCTTGTTACCCCTGTTACTCCTTGTTACCCCTTTTACCCCTTGTTACCCCTGTTACCCCTTGTTACCCCTGTTACCCTTGTTACCCCTTGTTACCCCTTGTTACCCCTGTTACCCCTTCTTACCCCTGTTACCCCTTGTTACCCCTTGTTACCTATGTTACCCCTTGTTACCAATTGTTACCCCTTGTTACCCCTGTTACCCCTTGTTACCCCTTGTTACGCTTGTTTCCCCTTGTTACCCCTGTTACCCCTTGTTACCCCTGTTACCCCTGTTACCCCTTGTTACCCCCTGTTACCCCTTGTTACCCTTCTTACCCCTTTTTACCCCTTGTTACCCCTTTTACCCCTGGTTACCCCTGTTACCCCTTGTTACCCCTGTTACCCCTGTTACCCCTTGTTACCCCTTGTTACCCCTTGTTACCCTTCTTACCCCTTGTTACCCCTTGTTACCCCTTGTTACCCTTCTTACCCCTTGTTACCCCTTGTTACTCCTGTTACCCCTTGTTACCCCTGTTACCCCTTGTTACCCGTTGTTACCCCTGTTACCCCTTGTTACCCCTTGTTACCCCTGTGACCCCTTGTTACCCCTGTTACCCCTTGTTACCCCTGTTACCCCTTTTACCCGTTGTTACCCCTTGTTACCCTTCTTACCTTTTTTTACCCCTTGTTACCCCTGTTACCCCTTGTTACCCCTTGTTACCCCTGTTACCCCTTGTTACCCCTGTTACCCCTTTTTACCCCTGTTACCCCTTGTTACCCCTGTCCCCCTTGTTACCCCTTGTTACCCCTGTTACTTCTTGTTACCGCTTGTTACCCCTGTTACCCCTTGTTACCCCTGTTACCCCTGTTACCCCTTGTTACTCCTGTTACCCCTGTTACCCCTTGTTACCCCTGTTACCCCTGTTACTCCTTGTTACCGCTGTTACCTCTTGTTACCCCTTGTTACCCCTGTTACCTCTTGTTACCAATTGTTACCCCTTGTTACCCCGGTTACCCTTGTTACCCCTTTTATCCCTGTTACCTGTTGTTACCCCTGTTACCGCTGTTACCCCTTGTTACCCCTGTTACCCCTGTTATCCCTGTTACCCCTTGTTACCCCTTGTTACCCCTGTTACCCCAGTTACCCCTTGTTCCCCCTGTTACCCCTGTTACCCCTTGTTACCCCTTGTTACCCCTGTTAGCCCTTGTTACCCCTTGTAACCCCCTTACCCCTGTTTCCCCTTGTTATCCCTGTTACCCCTGTTACCCCTGTTACCCCTTGTTACCCCTTGTTACCCCTGTTACCCCTTGTTACCCCTTGTTACCTCTGTTACCCCTGTTACCCCTTGTTACTGCTGTTACCCCTGTTACCCCTTGTTACCCCTGTTACCCCTGTTACCCCTTGTTACGCCTTGTTACCCCTGTTACCCCTTGTTACCATTTGTTACCCCTTGTTACCCCTGTTACCCCTTGTTACCCCTTGTTACCCTTTGTTACCCCTTGTTACCCCTTGTTACCCCTGTTACCCCTTGTTACCCCTGTTACCCCTGTTACCCCTTGTTACCCCTGTTACCCCTTCTTACCCCTGTTACCCCTTGTTACCCCTTGTTACCTATGTTACCCCTTGTTGCCAATTGTTACCCCTTGTTACCCTTGTTACCCCTTGTTACCCCTTGTATTCCTGTTACCCCTTGTTACCCCTGTTACCCCTTGTTACTCTTTTTACCCCTTGTTACCCCTTGTTACCCCTGTTACCCCTTGTTACCCCTGTTACCCCTGTTACCCCTGTTACCTCCTTTACCCCTGTTACCCCTTGTTACCCCTTGTTACCCTGGTTACCCCTTGTTGCCCCTTGTTACCTCTGTTACCCCTTGTTACTCCTTGTTACCCTTTTTTCCCCTTGTTACCCTTGTTACCCCTTGTTATCCCTTTTTACCCCTGTTACCCCTTGTTACCCCTAGTTACCCCTTGTTACTCCTTGTTACCCCTGTTTCCCCTTGTTACCTCTGTTACCCCTTGTTATCCCTTTTTACCCCTGTTACCCCTAGTTACCCCTGTTTCCCCTTGTTACCCTTTGGTAGCCCTGTTACCCCTTGTTACCCCTTTTCCCCTTGTTACCCTTTGTTTCTCTTTGTTACCCCTTGTTACCCCTTGTTACCCCTGTTTGCCCCTTGTTACCCCTTGTTACCCCTGTTGCCCCTTGTTACTGTTTGTTTTCCTTTGTTACCCCTTGTTACCCCTTGTTACCCTTATTAGCCTTTTTTTACTGTTGTTACCGATGTTACCCCGTGTTACCATTTGTTACCCTTTGTTTACCCTGTTGCCCTGTTTACCTTTTGTTACCTTGTGTTACCCCTGTTACCCTTTTTTACCTATTGTTACCCGTTTTTACCCCTTGTTACTCCTTGTTACCCCTTTTTACGCCTTGTTACCCCTTGTTACCCCATGTTACCTCTGTTACCCTTTTTTACGCGTTGTTACCCCTTGTTACCCCATGTTACCTGTGTTACTGCCGGTTACCCCTTGTTACCGCTTTTAGACCTTGTTCCCCCTTGTTACCTCTTTTTAGCCTTGTTACCCCTTGTTACCTTGTTACTCCTTGTTACCCCTGTTACGCCTTGTTACCCCTTGTTACCCGTTTGTTACCCCTTGTTACCCTTTGTTACCCCTTGTTACCACTTGTTACCTCTTGTTACATCTTGTTACCTCTTGTTACTCTTTGTTAAGAAAGCACACAAACTTCGGCAAATTCAAACCTTTTTCTGTTGCAAAATACTGTAAGCGATGATTTCCCGATATTATCATATAATAGCGAAATTTGGGGTTTAGATGGAAAAGATGATTTTAAAGTTTGGGACAATACCCCAACTGAAAAAACCCACTTGAAATTTTGCAAGCAGTACCTAGATATAAGCAAAAAAGCTATATATGTTGCAAGTAGAAGTGAATTAGGACAATTTTCATTAATTATTAATATTTACAAAAGTAGCTACTCTAAAATTCGAGTTGAAATAAAGGTTATGATGTATGTATGTATGTATGTATGTATGTATGTATGGGTGTATGTATGTATGTATGTATGTGTAACATCCTTCATTACATATGATGTCTGCTGCGTAAAAATGAGGATACTATTGTGAAACAAGCCATTCGTACCTCGCTAGAACCTCACTATAATGGTAAAAATAGCTTTTACCACAATCTTATCAAAATATCTGAATATTATGACCTGCCCGATTTTGATCGTAATAATTTAAGTGAAGCTAAGATCAAACACTATATTTGTCCCTTTTGTCCTGTGTCCCCTTGTGTCCCCCTGTCTCCCCTGTGTCCCTTGTGTCCCCTTGTGTCTCTTGTGTCCCGTGTGTCCCCTGTGTCCATTTGTGTCCCCTGTTTCCAGTTGTGTCCCCTGTGTCCCCTGTGTCCCTTGTTTCCCCTTTTCCAATTAAAAAAAAAAACCATGAAATATTGCGCTGCGTTGCCCTTGTTTCTCATATGGCGCAAAAACGTTGTTGGGTTTCATTGATTTCATATGACAACATTTTTTTTTTGTCGCATGCTAATGAGGTCAAAGAATGTGATTTTTTATGAAAATAAAAAGTCAAAACACGAAGGTCTGCTTGACTTGTTTGGTAAACAATTTCTTTAATTTTTAATAATCAACTAACAGCTTATTGATTTATTAATTTGGGTGACCATCTTTGTGGCCCGCTGGGCACCCCAGCTAAAATGTTTGGGAGCCAGAAGGGCTCCCCAAAATTTTATTTTGGTGGCCATCTTTTAGGCCTTGGCATTCCAGCTAAAATGCATGGAAGTGCGAAGGGCTCCCTGAATATGTTCTTTAGAGCACAGCCTTGCACCCTGTAGTTACATGCTATTGTTGAATGTGGAAGTGCATTTATTGAGGATATTAGTAAAGCTGGAATGAAAATTTTAGTGAACTACCCCATACTCCTAACATATATGGTGGTAATATTGATGTAAGTTTTGTTTTGAGGAGGAAAAGAACCCTTGTGTGTAACTCATCTTCTAGTGTATTTAATCTCCGTGTCTCCTGCACACATTTGTTGCTGATACACTGCTCAACTTTCCAATGCCATTCAACATAATTCTTACTTGCACCAACACATCCCGCATAAACGATTTCAGGCGTCTTCTTGTTTTCTTAGTATACACTGTACCTCTAACTAATCAACTAACCATTTTGACTGACTGACTGAGCAACTTAAATACTGGCTGACTGCCTACTTGTAACTGACTGACTGGCTAATAAAATGACTTATTTTATAACTGACTGAATTACTAACTGAATGAGCAACTTGCAGTACCAAGATACTGACTAATTGAGCAACTGACTGACTGACTGACTGCATCTGGGTATCTGACCGGCTGACAGAATGACTGATTGAGCAACTGACTGATTGAGCAACTGAATGACAGACTACATGTAACTGAGTAATTTACCAAGTGACTGATTAACTGCAGGCAACTGGCTGTCTGACTGACTGAGCAGTAATATTGACTTAGGGACTGACTGGGGTCCACAAAGGAGGGGTCAATTTAATAAAACTTTTACAAGTTTAATTTACAAGTGTATCCATGCATTGTTTAGAGTCTGTGTGAACAAAATTGAACTTCGTTACTCCATTCCAATGAACTTCAATTTTCTGTTTTCTGATACAGAGGATTCTGATAGACAATTAAACCAAAAAAAGCTATACATAATCAAACCAAATAATAAATACAAAACAAGGAAATGTACAGAGAAAAAAACCTAAAGAAATAAACTAAAGGAATCAAAAACACACACACACCTGACACTGAAGATATATCCAAATAGTGAAGGACAATACATAAAGTATGATTATGGTATACAAGCGATCCTTCAATAATGGTCACAAACGTTATACTAAATGGCGGGATAAGTGACCTGGAACTTAAGTTAAGCCAACGAAAGTGCTAGTCCTTAAGTCTGAAAACAGTAGCTACACTTGTAAAATTATATTTGTAAAAGTCCTATAAAATTGACGCCAGAGGTGTTATTTTTCTAGAAGAGCCCAGGGGGTAGGTGCTTACATAATTATAATCATATATGATAAAAATTACTCCAACATGGTTGCTCACTGGTATTCATGAACATGTGATATAGTCCACCCTTTTTAATATGGATTCCAATAGGGCCATAGAAAGTGTCCATATTAACAGGTTGTCTGTATTGAGCAGGTTGAATTTAGAGAAAGTATAGGGGCTCTCTTTCCCTAGGGACAAAGGAAACTGTCCGTAATAATAAGCTTTCTGAACTAAGCAGGCATCTGTAAAGCAAGTTTGAATTTAATGGGAATTGGTCTGTTCTGAAAATAACTGATGAGCTTCATTGAATTTTTTAAATTTTCGTTTCCAGATGAGATGCCAAGACTGGACAAGGACCTTCATGAGCAAAGAGTCTCTGTTTATCTTTAAAACTGTAAGTGTTGCATGTTTTGCTTTGTAATCCAGCTCTTGAGTGAACCAGATAAACAGGACTGTTGGCCAGGTGGTTTCAAAGTTTGATTAAGCTAATCCAGGAAAAGCTGTTGTAACATAATTATATTGTGTCTAATGCTTTCATTTTACAGTTATTTCACCATCAAGTACACCACTTTTGGGGGCAGAAATTTATCAGTCTTACTTTTTCCAATAATACAACAACAACAACAACGATAAAAACTAAAACAAATGTACAAAATGAAATGCAACTTAAAAGAGCAAAATTCCAAAATAAATTAAATCAAGTACAGTTGTACAGCTTCGTCAACATTATTAGGGTGCAAATTAAAATTGAATTCAGGATCAGATATTATTATTAGTGAGAAAGTTGATTATGATCATCTAATTGAGTGTACTTCTGAACAGCTACAGCTGTTGGTGATTCAGTGACTGGCATGTCAAAAGTGTATAACAGGAATCAACAGGATAAACAAATATTTTATTATTGACTTCTGAATAAATAATATTGGTACTTCAATGCCAAGTAAATTAAATCATTATTTTTAAGGGATGCATTCAGCATTATTTTCTGTTGACCTTTGTATGAATTAGACATTTTACATTAAATATTGCTTGCAAACATCAGTTTTGTCTGCAGGGTTTTATAATACAAAGACAGCTGAAACTCATTGAAATCTGTTTGGTTTCAAGAACAGTAATAATTTGATTGACTGCTAAAATTCCAAGAGACAAGCACTTGTTTGTGAAGTACTCATAATCAGAAAACTAATGCAAAAACTGTTGTTGTTTTAAGTTTTCTCCTGGATTAGCATTTATTGACTTTGTTCATCTGTGTCACAATGTTTGAAACAATAGCCAAGTTCTGCTGATATAATAATAATAATAATAATAATAATAATAATAATAATAATAATAATAATAATTACTATTATTATTATTGGTATTATAGTCATGTACCTGCTGATATGCAATCCATAATTATTGTACATGTACCTTTCAAATGTCTTGCCATGTTGATCTATTCAACTGACTGTCTGACAGAATAACTGACTTTACTACAACTGCAGGAATCACTAGGATCACGATGACTCGGATTACTAGGGTGACTAGGATGACTGGGAATGCTAGGGTGAATGGGATGACTGGGATGATTAGGGTGAGAGGGATGACCAAGGTGACTGGTATGACTAGGGTGACTGGGATCACAAACATGACTGGGATGACTGCATCACTGGGATGAATAGGATGACTGGGATGACTAAGATGACTCGGAGGAATAGGGTTACTAAGATGACTGGGATGACTAGGATGACTTGGATGACTAGGATCACTGGAATGACTAAATTAACTTGGAATACTGAAATGACTGGGATGACTAATGTGACTAAGATGACTGGCATGACTAGAATGATGAATAAGATGACAGGGATCACTTGGATGACTACTACGACTCGGATTACTGAGATGACTGTGATGACAAAGGTAACTGCGATTTTGGAAAATACTAACATCACTAGGATGACGGGGATGACTAACAACAACAACAACAACAAACCTTTATTGCGTGACTATAAGTTATTACAGTATTGCAAAAGGACAGGGACTAAAAAAGAAAAGAAGCACATTTCTAGTAAAAAAATTAAGTGTCATCATTCTGAAGTGATAGTAAAGCTATCATGTAAATTAATTAATAAGGAGACAAAGTCCATCTGTCATTAATTAACATAGCTATCTTTGCAATTCATTAGTTTAATCACTAGGTCCGACTAGGGTATTTGGGTCAAGTTTCTAAAACAATTTTGTATTTGATGAAAAAAAAATCATTTCTAAGAGTTGAATCTTTCAGGCAGTGGAAGAGAAAGTGAATTTCATCTTACATTTGGTTTGAATCACAAACTGGACAAAATCTTTTGTTCCGATGACTCTGGCCATATCTTCCAGTTTCGATCATAAGATTGTGATTGCTTAAGGGTAATCTTTCTCAAGTTTTTCTATCAATTGATTTTCTTGTTAGATTTAGGATGACTTGGATGAAACAGTTGAGTGGGATTTTTGGGAAGACTAGAATGGCTGGAATGACTTGGATGAGTACTATGACTGGGATGACTGGGATGACTAGGGTGACTGGGATGACAAGGATGACTGGGATGACTGTGATTGCTAGGGTGACTAGGGTGACTGGAATGCCTAGGACAATAAGGGTGATTAGGATGACTGGGATGACTAGGATGACGAGGATAACTAAGGTGACTGGGATGACTAGGGTAACTAGAGTGACTGGGATGACTAGGATGACGAGGATAACTAAGGTGACTGGGATGACTAGGGTAACTAGAGTGACTGGGATGACTAGGATGACGAGGATAACTAAGGTGACTGGGATGACTAGGATTAGGGTGACTAGGATGACTGGGAATACAAAGGGGGCTGGGATGACTAGGGTTACTGGGATGACTGGGATCACTAGGAGACTGAGATGACTGGGTCACTGGGATGAATAGAATGACTGGGATGACTAGGATCACTGGAATGACTAAATTAACTCGGAAGACTGAAATGACTGGGATGAATAGGATGCCTAAGATGACTTGGATGATGAATAAGATAACTGGGATCACTTGGATGACTACTATGACTGGGATTAACGAGATGACTGGGACAACTTGATGACGACTGGGGTGACTGGAATGACTAAGATAACTTGGATGACTAGGAAGACTAGAATGCCTGGGACGACTAGGGTGACTAGGATGACTGGGATGACTAGGTTGACTAGAGTTACTGGGATGACTAGGATGACTGTGACGACTAAGGTGACTAGTATGACTAGGGTGACTGGGATGACTAGGGTGACTAGGATGACTAGGGTGACTAGGGTGACTGGGGTGACTAGGGTGACTAGGATGACTAGGGTGACTAAGGTGACTGAGATGACTAGGGTGACTAGGGTGACTGAGATGACTAGGGTGACTAGGGTGACTAGGATGACTAGGATGACTAGGGTGACGAGGATGATTGGGATGACTAGGATGATTGGGATAACTAGGGTGACTGGGATGTCTAGGAGGACTGGGACGACTCGGGTCTCTCGGATGACTGGGATGACTTGGGTGACTGAGATGACTGGGATCACTAGAATGACTGGGGCAACTAGGGTGACTAGGATGACTAGGATGACTAGGGTGACTGGGATGACTGGTATAACTAGGATGACTGGGATGACTTTGGTGACTAGGGTGACTTTGATAACTAGTGTGAGCGGGATGACTAGCGTGACTGAGATGACTGAAATCACTAGGATGACTGGGGCGACTAGGGTGACTAGGATGACTTGGATGACTGGGATGACTAGGATTACTAGGGTGACTGAGATGACTCGGATGACTAGTTTGATGGGGATCACTAGGATGAGTGGGATGACTAGGGTGACTGGGATGACAAGAATAACTCTGTTGAGTTGGATGACGAGGGTGACTGCGATATCTACAATGACTGGGATGGCTATGGTGACTGAAATGACTAGGATAATTAGGGTGACTGGGATGACTAGGGTGACTGGGAGGACTGGGGTGACTGTGATGGACAGGGTGACTAGGACTTTTAAAGGCTTTTTATTTTGCTGATGGCAAATTTTCCAAAATTGTTATTGTCTCACCCGTTTTAATACTAGCCGAACAAGGATTTGTCAAACTGAATAAGTGACTGTCTGTTGATTTTTATTCTGACTGGACAGAATCGATGCAGAATGGTGTGACATATAACTCAATTGTTTCATAAGACAGACCGATGTTTGAACTGACTTGTATGACAGTGGAGGGTCAATTCCAGTACCAGTATTTTGGATTTGTTTTTTAATGGTATAATTGGTGGATTGCATATCTGGGCTGACTCATATATTCGTCTTCTGTGAACTTGATGGGTGCATTTCAAATATCTTCTTGCTTAAACCAGCAATTTCCCCTCATGGAAATACGTCTTAGGAATGACTGAATACACTTCACATTGATGATGTTCAGTGTAGTGCTTCTTGCTGGCTTCTAATTATTTCAAAGATTACTATAGTTATACCACCAATCAACTCATAAGCCAACCTAAGACATCATTTGGAGCTTCATGAGCTTCACTGAGTATTTTAAACTTTTGTTTTCAGATCAGATGCCACAGAAAGAATGGACAATTAGCCAAGAGCCTCTGTTATCTTCAGTAATGTAAGTACTGTATGTTTGTGTTTCAATCCAGCTCTTAAGTAAACCAGATAAACAGAACTGTTTGGTTTAAAGTTTCAAAAAGTGACTGTCTGACCAACTGACTAATTGACTGTCTGATTAACTGATTAATTTGCTTAGTATACTTCTAACTTATCAAGTAACCATTTTGACTGACTGACGGAAGAACTTAGATACTGGCTGACTGTCTACTTGTAACCAACTGACTGGCTGATGGAATGACTGAATGAGCAACTTACAGTACCAGATACTAACTAACTGAGCAACTGACTGACTGACTGACTGTGCAATTGGGTACCGGACTGGCTGACAGAATGACTGATTGAGCAACTGACTGACTGACTATGCATCTGGGTACCTGACTGACTGACAGAATGACTTATTGAGCAACTGACTGACTGACTGACTGTGCAGTTGGGTGTCTGACTGGCTGACAAAATGACTGATTGAGCAACTGACTGAATGACTGACTGTGCAGTTGAGTGCCTGACTGGCTGACAGAATGACTGATTGAGCAACTGACTGAGCAGTTTGGCACCTGCCTGGCTGACAGAATGACCAATTGAGCAACTGACTGAATGACTTACTAAACTGAATAACTTACCAAAAGTGACCGACTAACTGAAAGCAACTGACTGACTGACTGACTTAGGGACTGACTGGGATCCGCAATGCAGGGTGAATTTAATAAAACTTTCACGAGTGTAATTTTACACAAGTGTATCCATTATTTACAGTCTGTGTTAATCACACTCTGAACAAATGAACTTCTTTACTCGATTACAATGATTTTCAATTTTCTGCTTTCTCATACAGAGGCTTCTGATAGCCAATTAAACCAAAAGAAAGCTATACATAATCAAACCAAATGATGAATACAAAACAAAGAAATGTATACAGAGAAAAACCTAAAGAAGTAAACTTAAGGAATTAAACACACACACATACGCACCTGATGGTGAAGGTATCATCAGAACAGTAAAGGACAATACATAAAGTATGGCAATGGTATACAAGCAATCCTTGAATAATGTTCACAAACGTTACACTAAACAGCAGGACATTAGTGACCTGGAACTTTTATTAAGTCCGAAATAGCTATAGCTACACTTGTAAATTACATGTGTAAAAGTTTTATTAAATTGACCCCAGAAGTGTTATTTGCTGGTACAGTCAAGGGGTGGGTGTTAATTATTCCAACATGGTTGCTCACTAGTATTCACGAAAATGTGATGCAGTCAAACCTTTTTAATATGGACACTAAGGGGGCCATGGAAAGTGTTGATATTAATGGGATGTCTGTATTAAGCAGCTTGAATTTAGAGAGGGCTCTCTTTCCTCAGGGACAAAGCAAAGTGTCCATTGTTATAAGGTTACTGTATCAAGTGGGTGTCCATTGCAAGGTTTGAATGTTAATGGGAAATTGGTCTGTTTGTATGTGTGATCAAATGGTGATGAGTGAAGTAAGGGAATAATTTCACCTGTGACTTCTCCAAAAGGCAAGTGAAATTATTTCTTAAGTCACGAGTCTACCATTTGATTACCTATTAATATCATGGGTGACGAATTAAGTTCACAGCCGTGGATTTTTGAAATGTTTATCCTGGATTGTATCGATTGAGGATGAGAACTCTCTCAAAAGTTAAGAGCTTAAGTTTGGCTTAAGTTCAGAATTTTCAGAATATTTCGACAAAATACCTGTCAGAATCCTTCTTGATGTGCTTTTTGGTGTGTTTAGTTTTCTAAAGCATCTTTTAATGCCCTGACATCTCCATTCCATGATAACATTTTAAATTTCCCTTACCATCTTGGCACTGAGATGTACAGAAGGTTCCCATGGCAATTATGTAATTTCACATGTGCAATTATAAATTAACGCTGAAACTTCATGCCAGAATTAAGGAATAATTCGTCACCCATGATATAATGAAAGTAACTGATGAGCTTCATTGAATATTTTAAATTTTTGTTTCCAGATCAGATGTCACAGAAAGGCTGGACAAGGACTTTCACGAGCAAAGAGCCTCTGTTATCTTCAGTACCGTATGTGCTCTATGTCTTGCTTTGTAATCCAGCTCTTGAGTGAACCAGATAAACAGGATTGTTGGCCAGTTGATTTCAAAGTTTGATTAAGCTAATCCAGGGAAAGCTGTTGTAACAGAGATATATTGTACCTTATTCTCTCATTTCACTGTTATTTCACCATCAAGTGTACCACTTCTGGGAGTAGAAGTGTATCAATCTTACTTTTTCCAATAAAACAAACAACAATAATAAAAACTAAAAAGACGTGCAAAATAAAATGCAACATAAAAGAGCAAAATTCCGAAATGAAATTAGATCAAGTACAGTTGTACAGCTTGGTTAATATTACTATGGTGAAAATAAAAATTGAACCCACGATCATCAATTATTATTATTAGTGAGAAAGTTGATTATTATCATCCAATTGAGTGTAGTTCTGAACAGCTACAGCTGTTGGTGATTCAGTGACTGGCACGTCAAAAGTGTATAAAGGGAATCAACAGGGTTGAACAAATGTTCATTATTGACTTCTGCATAAAATAATTCGTTCTTCAAGACCAAAGAAATAAAACCATTATTTTTAAGGGATGCATTCAGCATTTCTGTTGAACGTTGTATGAATTAGACATTTTATGTTAAATAACTGCTTGCAATCGCCAATTTTATGTCTGCAGGAAATCACAACACAAAGTCCACTGAAACACATTGAAATCTTTTTGGTTTCAAGAACAAAAATAGTTTGATTGATTTGATTGAAAATTCCAAGAGACATGCACTTGTTGGTGAAGTACTCATGATCAAAAAATTTAAATGCAAAAGCCTTGGTCATTATAAGTTTTCTCCTGGATTAGAATTTATCGGCTTTGTTCAACTGTGTCACAACGTTTAAACCAATAGCCAAGTTCTGCTGATATAATAGTAATAATAATAATAATAATAATAATAATAATAATAATAGGTATTATTATTATTATTATTATTATTATTATAAGGTTGTTATTGTAGTACAGTACCTGTTAGTACAGATATGCAATCCTTATTGTACCCTTCAAATTTCTTACCATGTTGATCTATTCAAATGACTGTTTGACTTAATAATTGAATGGGATGACTGTGATGACAAGGATAACTAGCATGACTACTATAACTGGAATGACTGGAATTACTGGGATGATTAAGATGACTGGGATGACTAGGATGACTACTATGACTAGGATGACAAAGATGACTGGGATGACTAGGGTGACTCAGATGACTAGGATGACTGGGATGGGATGACTGGGATGACCAAAATCACTAGGACGACTGAGATGACTGGGATTGGGATGACATGGATTACTGGGATGACTGAGATGACTGGAATGAGTAGAGTAACTAGTATCACTGGGGTGACTAAATTAACTATGGTAACTGAAATGACTATCATGCCTAGGATGAATAAGATGACTTAGTTGACTACTGTTACTGGGATGAATAAGATGACTGGGGTAACACTACTGACTGCGATGACTGAGATAACTGGGATTTTTGGGATGATTAATGTGACTGGGATGACCAGGATGACTGGAATGACTAGGGTGACTAGGATGACCGGGATGGCTAAGATGACTAGGATGACTACCATGACTAGTATGACTAGGGTCACTGGAATGGCTAAGATGACTGGGATGACTAGGATGACTAGGGTGACTGGAGTGACTGTGATGACTAGGGTGAGTGGGATGTCTGGGATCACTCAGATGACTGGGATGACTAGGATGACTGGGATGACTGGGATCACTAGGATGACTGGGATAACTTGGACAAATGGAATGACTGGGATGACTAGGACGACTTAGTTGACAATGACCGGGGTGAATAGGATGACTGGGATGATTGGGACAACTAGGATGACTGGGATGACTTAGTTGACTACTATGACTGGGATGAATAGGATGACTACAATAATTGGGATGCGTGGAATGAGTGGAATGACTGAGATGACCGGGATGACAAATATGACTGGGATTTGTGGGATTGCAAACATGACTGGAATGACTAATATGACTGGGAAGAATAGCGTGACCAACGTGACTGGGATGACGTGGATGACCAGGTGTTCTCAAAGTTGGATTAAGCTAATCCAGGGAAAGCTGTTGTAACGGATATATTGTACCTTATTCTTTCATTTCACAGTTATTTCACCATCAAGTGTACCACTTTTGGGAGTAGAAGTTAATCTATCTTACTTTGTCCAATAAAACAACAACAACATTAACAACAATACAAACTAAAAAAAAACGTTCAAAACAAAATGCAACATAAAAGAGCAAAATTCCAAAATAAATTAAATCAATTACAGTTGCGCTGCTTAGCCAACATTATTATGGTGAAAATAAAATTATTTAACCCAGGATCATCAGATACTATTATTAGTGAGAAAGTTGCAGAATATAGTCATCCAATATTGAGTGTAGTCCTGAACAGCTACAGCTGTTGGTGATTCAGTGACTGGCATGTCAAATGTGTATAAAGGGAATCAACAGGATAAACAAATATTTCATTATTGACTTTTGAACAAATAATATTGGCACTTCAAAGCATTCCTGTTGAACTTTGTATGAATTAGACATTTTACATTAAATAAATGCTTGCAATCGCCAGTTTATGTCTGCAGGGAATCACAATACAAAGACAGCTGAAACGCACTGAAATCTTTTTGGTTTCTAGAACAAAAATAATTTGATTGATTTGAGTGAAACTTCCAAGAGACATGCACTTGTTGGTGAAGTACTCATGATCGGAAAACTTAAATGCAGAAACTGTGGTCCTTATAAGTTTTGTCCTGGATTAGCATTTATCGGCTTTATGACTGTGATGACACTACTGACTGGGATGACTGAGATGAGTGGGATTTTTGGGATCACTAACATGACTGGGATGACTGGGATGACTAATATGACTAGGATGACTAGGGTGACTAGAATGGCTAAGATGACTGGGACGACTAGGCTGACTATGATGGTTGGGGTGACTGGGATAACTTAGTTGACTACTATGACTGGAATGACTGAGACTAGGATGACTGGGATGACAAGGATGACTAGGGTGACTGGAATGACTGGGATCACTAAGATGACTGGGATGACTTCGACGACTAGGGTAACTGTGATGACTAGGGTGACTGGGATGACTGTGATGACTAGGGTGAGTGGGATCACTGGGATCACTCAGACTACTGAGATAACTAGGATGACTCGGATGACTGGGATCGCTAGGATGACTGGAATTAGTGGGATAACTGGGATGACTAGGATGACTGGGATGACTTGGACGAATGGAATGACTGGGTTGACTATGTTGACTGAAATGACTGGGATGACTTAGTTGACTACTTTGACTGGGATGAATAGGATGACTGGGGTGACTGGGATGACCAGGATGACTTAGATGAGTACAATAACTGGGATGAGTGGAATGACTGTGATGGCTGGGATGACAAATATGACTGGGATTTGTGGGATTACAAACAAAATATAGCTACGTTGACTGGGACGACTAGGGTGACTAGGGTGACTAGGGTGACTGGGTTGACTTGGATGACTGGGATCACTAGGATGACTGGGATGACATGGATGACTACAATGACTGGGAAGACTGGAATGACTAAGATGACTGGTATGACAAAGATGAGTGGGATCTGTGTGAGTACCAACATGAAAAGGATTTGTCAAACTGAATAACTGATCGTCTTTTGATTTTTTTTTTCTGACTGACCAGAATCAATGCAGAATGGTCTGACGTTTAACCCAACTGTTTCAACAGACAGACCGATATTTGAACTGACCTGTATGAGAGCTGGAGGGTCTAATCAATTCTCAGTGGCCTTATTTTGGATTTGTATTTTAATGGTATCGTTGGTAGATTGCATATCTGTGCGGACTCGTATATTCGTTTTCTGTGAACTTGATGAGTGCATTTCAAATCTCTTCTTGCTTCAACCAGCAACTTCCCAGCATGGAAATGTGTCTGAGGAGTGACTGAATACACTTCACATTGATGATGTGCGGTGTAGTGCTTCTTGTTGGCTGCTAATTGTTTCAACGATTACAATAGTTATACAACCAATCAACTCATCAGCCAACCTAAGACAGCATTTGATGGGGGGGGGGGGGGGGGGGTGAGGGGTGTTAGGAGGGGTGGGAGGAGAGGAGCGTTTGTTCTTGGGTAAAACTCCAGGCGAAGGCAAATTAATTTGTTGTTTTGTTTTGAAGCTTGAATATCTGATATTCTTCACTGCAGTAACTTACCTTCCCATTCTTGATGGTGATTTCTCAGTTTAAGTGAATAAAATGTCTAAATTGTTAATTTCACTGCCATTTTCATTCCCACGTTCGGGGAAAATTTAGGCTACACAGTTTTCATTACAAGAAAAAAAGAATTTGGCATGGTTGAACTGGATTATTCCTTTAATTTGTTTTAATTGATTGTGAATTTGGATTGCGTGCCTAATGTTCAAACCTCTTTGTGGAAAGCAGCAGCAAGTGCTTTGAGTATGAATCTTGTGGCTCTCATTATGACATTCGTTGAATTAATTCTGCCAACATAATCAGTCCACTCTTTGCAAAGTGGAAGAAGAATTACACAACAACATCAACAACAACAGCAACAATGAAATGATTAATATAGAGTCACCACTAAAAATTTCTGCCGCAGTGTTTTACAGTACGTCTGACAAGCGCTGAGTAAAACTGGGCGTGGAAAACTTAGAGTGCTTCTGAGGAAGTAAAGTTGGGAGATTTTGAAAACTTGCACTCATCTTTTTCAATTCCAGAGTGATCAACATGTTATTTCTCTTTACTTCTTTGAGTAAATTACCAAGCAGAATGGTGTTGAAAATAACATAATTATCGGGAAAGGGGAGGCTTTGTCTTGATCAACTGTCAAATTCTCAGAACTGATGGTAAAGAAAATCTGCAGCAGTTAGTAAAGAAAATAACATGTTAAAGCTTGGGACTGAAAGTTCTCAGTAACCTAAAGGCCTTCAGATAAGCAGTTTGTTTTTACAGTAACTATGGAATCCTTAAATACATGTGCAAATTGAAATTCTTATTAACATCAACTCGTATCAAACTTGGGAGTCTTTTTTTCGGCCGTTATTTTGGCTCTTCACGCAAAGTCGTGAAGCCAAAAAACGGCCGCGAAGAAGATCACGCGCAAGTTTGACATCGGATTTATAGCATAGTAATATTTTTTCGGTTAGGTTTTTTTCTATGTGCACGTATTTTGTGGGATGCCGTTTAATGAAAAACAAACTGCTTACTGAAAAAGTCTGAAATTTGTTCCCTCATGTTTTTCCTACTTTTGGAGCACAAGCAATCACAAATGAAGACGGCAGCAACAGTGGCACCTAACAGAAGGCTTCATATGCACGCTCGCTTTTATTTTTTTGCGCATTTATTCGCTTTTGTATGCAAAAAAAAAAAAATACAAGACCGTGATAATCAGAAGTTCAAGGTTTTGAGAACACAAACATTTAGCCATGTAGGGGATATCAAATTCAAAACGCGCGCGAACAAAGTTCAAATTAATAGGTAAATTTAAAATGCTGAGAAAATTAAAACAACCAAAGGCTTTCCCAGCGCGCTCGCTGTCATTTTGTTGCACATTTATTCGCTTTTGTACGCAAAACAACAAGAAAAGTAATAATAAAGAATTCAAGGATTTGAGACGGAACAGAAACATTTAGCCTTCAAATATCAAATTCAAAACGTGCGCGTACAAAGATTAAATTAAAAGGTAAATCAATTAAAATGCTGAGAAAATTTAGACGATAAATGATGTTCGCATAACTGCTAATTATTTTTTCAAGTGCCGATCTTGCTGCCGTCGCTTTGTAGATTGCTTAAAGCTTTATAATATGCAAAGCAGAACTTGGCTTATTGTAAGGCTTGGACAAACAGTGAAACATTACGCGCAGTAACTTTGCGCTGTGTTTCCATTTCCATAAAGAGTTATAAAGCAAAATGACAACGCAATATTTTTTTTTGCTTTGAAACATTTCGGACCAGGTCTTCGGGAGTGGAAATACAGTGGAATTTTAAGGCTGGGTTTTACTAGCAGCGTACCACAGACTTAAGTTTAGCGAGGTCATCAACAACTGAATTGTATTTAAATACAAAACTGAAGGTGTGAGCACAAAGATTGTTCTTGTTCTCTCGTCGTAAAGGATTAACACAACACGAGCTGAGCACAACAAAACAAACTTTGTTTTGTTTTATCTTGCTTGTGCTTATGTTGTGTTAATTCGTTGCGCGGAAGAAGAATTATAATAAGTGCGTGGGTTTCCTAAAGTTGTGCTTATGCTTTTGTTGTTGATTTCTTTACTAAACTGACGCTTGTGTTCATGTCGTTAGTAAAAACCAGCCTTTACTGCGCGTAATGTTTTACTGTGTCTGAGCCTTAAGGGGGTTTATCTGGTTCACTCAAGTAGTTGGATTACAAAGTAAACAGCACAGGTACTGAAGATAACAGTATTTTATTGAACGAATAAAGCTTGTCTCTGTTGTCCATTTATTTACAATAAAAAAAATACAAAAAAAAGTAATCTAGCCTCCCCCGTCCCTGCCGGGCTGCTTCCACTCCGCTCCGAGTCGGTGTTCATTCTTCTGTCCTCATTTGATATTCCAACTTTAAAATCCTGGTCTGTTTTATCTGATCCCTTCATTCAAGCTGGGGGCAGTTGGACACTTAGAAAATTTGGCCGTTTGTCCCCAGGTGGGGAGGGCAGGGTGAAGGAAAGTGAGAGTTTGCTCCTCATGCCATCAGGGTCTCATTCAACTTTGTCACAATACCACACCAAATCAATTTGGAATTAAAATTAGCCAAAACAATTTGTAGTGAAAATTATAATTTTGGTTTGAAAGTGCGTGTCTGCAAAGTCAATATATCGTGAAAAATATCCAGAGTCGTGGACAAGAAAAAAGAGGGCGCAAGACAGTGAAACTCAGTCTTCAGTGGGTCTCCGTCATCGATGCCCAGAAAATTGAACAAAGAATCGCGCTGGTCTGACCGACCTTCATCCCACAAACTTCACCAAAGAGCACAAGTCAATAATAATCTTTCCTCTGCGAAGCTACTGATATTGGATTTCTCTCGTCCTAGTTATTGTTTTTTATTTAGTGTTTAGACCTACATTAAAGGAAATTTGGAAGTCAAAATTACGCGGATTGTTTACGCGTCGTTTATTATTGCTGTTATTCTAAAGAGTCGAAATTATCTGAAAGTAATAAAGCGAAACATTTAGAAGCACAATTTACGCAGTACTGCTACAGTGCCGCGTAAATTGTGCTTTAAATATTTCGTTTTATATCTTAAAATTGGTTGCCCTCATAATCTAACGTGGAATTCGTTTAAATCAGTGCCGCTTAGGTTCGCCGTCAAATTTCGCCAAACTAAAGGGATTAAAGCGATGTTGAAAGATGATCTAAATATTTGCTTGTTTTGCTTCCCGTAGAAATAGTTCGATTAATTCTCTTATTTGAATAAAGGTTTATTTCTACCTTAAGAAATTAGTGCGAAAGAAATGTGAAGCTAGTAAAATTTAATCTTTCAGTTCCTAAAAAATTTTGGATTCGATAGCAAGTCTTTAAACTTCTAAATCTTTATGTTTTTCTGCATAGTAATTAATTAAATTGTCCTATCTTTAAGTTCCCACGAGATTTGAAACTTTAGTTACGATGGTCACGCTAGCCGACTGTACCAGCATTGCGTGACGACCGTGACAATAGCCCAAATAGCGTGGAAATACGGTCGTGACTGGAATGGATACTTCAAATCGGGATTCCGATAAATGACTGAAACTAGCGAAACATATAATTTTTAATATGAAAAAATGATCTTAAGTATATGGTTCCAGACCTATATCCGAAACCCTAATTTGAAGCATCAATTGAAGTCACCACCGAGAAATTGCCTTACAGCGTGAAAAGTTAATGTTTATTCTAGCTGTTTACATAAGGCTATCCGAAATTTAGGTCAAGTTAACCTGATTTTTCACACAGCCCACGGAAATCTATTCTACGTCCTCCTTAAAAATAAGGATATAGAGCAGATTACCACAGCTGTCTGATTTATCAAGTATTTCCTTATTTCGAAAATGGTTTAGTATCGAAAGATGATATTATTAGTCTAACATCAACAGCCATGTTTGTTTGCCTACTGTTTTCAGTTGACCAAAAAACAACAGGTAAAAGAAACAGATGTTGATGTCACCTAAACTTAGTTTGATAAATTTGTTATAATCTGACGTAGGAAAAAGATGGAAATGAAATAAATTTGGACCTATTTATGAGCGTGGTTTTGTTTTTATGGTTTTAGTTAAATTTTCAGCTAATCAGGTAGGAAAAAGATGGAAATGAAATAAATTTGGACCTATTTAAGATTGTTGTTTCGTTTTTACGGTTTTAGTTAAATTTTCAAGTAGTCGAAAAATATCAGCACAAAATTTGGCAATTATGGGAATGGTTTATAAGCTAATGTTGTTTTTGTGCTATACTTTGGAAAGCTATTTATTGTTAGGAAATGAAAAGCTTTAGGTTTAGAAGAGAAATCCCTAACCAGTTGCCCCCCATTAGAGAGATTCTTAGTGACTATCAGCTCAATTTGATGTCATTTGTGAAAATCCACCCAAGCCAGACCAATGCCACTCAGTGCTCAGTTCTCTGCCCTCGAATCATCCGTCGACACACCTACTCCGTGAGCCGGGGAGCACGTTCTTGCACCCCCGTTTTCCGTCCTCAACAGTGAAACATTCCCAGACATATTGTTTGCAGACAAGCAACTTTCTTGATCGAAATGGTTATCTATTTATTTTTTTGGAAAAAGGTGTGGTGTTATAACAAAATGAATGAAACCCTAAGAACATGAGAAGCAAACTCTCACCTTCCTTCACGCTGTCCTCCCCACTTGGGAACAAACGGCCAAATCTTCCAAGTGTCCAACTGCCCCCAGCATGAATTACAGGATCAGACAAAGTTTCCCAGGATTTCTCAGTAGGAATATCTCAGAGGACATCAGAATTCACACCTTCTCAGAGGCAGAGCTTCCACAGCCCAGCAGGGACGAGGTTGGCTAGATTTAAACATGACCTTTCCCAAGTGATGGGCTCCTAATCTTGTGCGTGTGCCACCTGAAGACTGAAATTAAATAAGAACTTAAAAAAATAATAATGAAGTGCTAATGGCCTTAGAAACCAACCAACAATTCTTGATGACACCACTGGTTTCCCCATGAAATGACTCAAAAGTGAAGAATAAGTGAAGAAATTCTATGCTAATGATGTGTCACTACCCAGATTTGGGTAGTGCTTCTGATTGGTCGTGCCACAAGGATAATGTGTCTCAACCAATCAGAAGCCATACCCAGATATGGCTAGTGACATGTCATGAGTCATCATTTTGACGGAAAACCAGTGATAGCATCTTGAAAAGTCAGCTGTTTTCAAAGGCTTAGCTAAAGCAAGCCTCACAAAAAATTAATAATATTAAGATAACTAATGCAAGCTCATTAGCATATTAAACAAAGCTAGATACTTCTTGGTGCTACAAGTGCCCTCGTAATGTAAACATGTATTCAACTAATGCTTTGATTATGTGCAGAAAAGTGGAAAAAAAGAATGCCAAGGAGTAAATTCCTACAACTAACATGCCAGACCTGTTGAAAACCTATGGAAATTGAAAAAAAAAAAAAAATTCCAGAGAGCAAATGTAACACCAAGAAAATTAATATATTTAAAAATTCTTACTACTTCAAGTTGCCTAGAAAAAAAAATTTAAGCAGAGGCAGACTGGAGATTGCCTTAGACGTAACGTTTAAGTAAGCTAATGAATAATCTACTTTGTGTTATAATACTTAAGATCCGGATGGCAAAATCCATAGTGCACCGACCTTACTTTGAAGTGCCAACAGAGACCAAAATCAATCACCAACTTATCAAAAATCCCCCAAAAAATGAAACTCTGCCTACTTGTTACTTACATACATTCTCCTTACTAGTACCATAAGAGAGGTAAGAAGGAACAGTAAGGAGAATCTGTCAAGTGAAATTAGGACTTCAAGAATTAAGGTCACTGTGGTTAATTGCTTTGCTATTCCTATCCATACTGTGCTGTGTAGCCTATAAATGTAGATGCAATTCCAGCTGTAGCTTCCTGGCCACTGATAGCCAGAGAGATGCCTTGGCTGACAAGCTCAAGCTTATCTTTTCCCTTAATGGAAGAACATCATTAGTTTTGTGGTCAAGGTGTCTACATTCTACCCATATAATTATACTATAGCTCTTAGGTTGTCTGTATTGTTATGATGTTGTTCTGAAAATGTAAAGATGTATACCTCTACAGTGCTACTATTTCTTGCAGCCTGTATAGTCCCTGACTCAAGTAATATGCTACTTAAAAGGTTTGGAGCTAATATTGTGCTAATGAGCTTGCTGAAGAATGTTTAATTCTAGCATTAAATTAACACTAATAATGTATAAGTGGAATCCTGATCCTGTGAACCTCTTGATTGTTCAAATTAAAACTTGTTTTCCTTCCCCTGAACTCACTGTATTTTTTATACTTCGCCTTGGATTTTCTCAAACAGAAAATGGCAAGAAAGCCCAAAGCCCAAAACAAAGCTTAATATCTCTCTAATTCTTTGAACTCCTAGTTTTGTAAAACCAATTTCCATTTTCACAAGAGGTTCAAAAAATGATAGTTCCACTGTGTTAAGATAACACAGGAAGCACAACAACTCCTATAATGAAGACGAGTTGCGATAGAAGGTGGACCTATGAAAAGAATTGAGTGTGTGGCGAACTTTAACAAAAGGAATAAAATTAAAGCAAAGTTAAAAAATTCTGCCTGTGTGATTAATGTTTGCTGTGATAAGGTTGTAATGCTTCCCATGCCTCTAAAGATACAGGCAACATTGTGCTTCCCACTGTTAAAGAAAAATGAAAGTCAGTGAATAGCTAGTGCATTTTGACTGGTATTTCCAGACAATTACCTGGAAAACAAGGCCACTCCCACCTACACTGGAAGCACAATGTCATCAACTGTATATGTGGCAAAAGCTCTATAAGCCCCAGCCTACCCCCCCCCCCTACCTATCACTGATCACAGCCCCCATTTCTTTAAGACCAGATTTTTAACAGGATCCCCCTTAGTGTTTATTTCATCCCCCACAACTTACCTTGAAAACCATTCCATTTGCAGGAGATGTCAGGAACTGATTTCCATCAAACCAGTGCAAGAAGATTTTGCCAGTTTGTGCAAGATTATTGATCAAAAAACCACCTTTTCCCCTGATTTCCCCTTCCCTATCGAGACAAAAAAATCCTTTCTCTCCCCCCCCCCCCCCTAATCGTTTACCCCCTTCCCGACCTCTAACTCCTCCAACCCTCCTTAAAAGGCAGGTAGGGGCTTAATTGAGCTTTTACGGTTTTAGGTATGTAATAATCTATAAAATATGTAACCTTACCTACCCAACAACTATAACTTTATATCAAATACTATCATAATATAACAAGATTTCCTTTGAGCAGTGAAGCACTAAACCCGGGGGTGGTACTTTATGAATTTTTGGGTGGGGATATGTCACTGGGACCCTGAACCCTTAGCCCGTACCAAAACTAGTTCAGCTCAATTTTTCTATTCTTTACCAGACCAAACTGGTCTTAAATTATTTTTTGAAACAATTTCTCTGTCTCTACTTACCAGATGAAATACTGTCTTTCATCTTTGATAAAATTGCCAAATCGTGAGGAAATGTCATTTATAATCACTAATTAATATAATTATTCTTGGCTACAGAGTTTCATTGACCATTGTCTTGCAAGAATGAACCCTTTTCCCTTTTCTTCCCTGAGGTGAATGTCCTTTGTAAAATTGAATGATGTATTTACTACTCAAAGGAATCTTGTGTTTGAACTTAATTTGTAAGCGGTACAAATACGCCTCTAGATGTTTTTCAAAATATGAATTGTTTTGGAACAAAATCATCCAATTGGAAAACTTTGCCTAACTGATAAGTCTCATTCCAGTTGCTAAATTGAACTGGATGGTGACTCATTTACTTCAAAAACTAAAGAAACCTTTGATAAAATTTTCTCAGTGAGACTTATTTTTGTATAAACATGGTGGCACACACACTGTATAATATATCATTGTTCTTGTAATACAGATATCTTAAGTATTCCCTCCAATAGTGAATTACAAAATTCCTAATTTAAAGGTGATCTCACTACATATTCAGCAATCGATCTCCTCTATAGTTGAAATGTGCTAAAGATCCTACAGTGACTGAATTTTGATTGGATAAATGAAGTAGGTTTTCTTTGAATTTGGAAAGCTGTAAACTACGGTAGAACTCAAAGAAAAAAATATTGCAAGTGAATCAATTCACTCCTGTTGGGAATACCATGGACCTGCTTTGAACAATGCATGAAATCCTGTTTGTTGAAATAGTCAATATTCTTTGGTTTTTGTTTTTTGTTTTTGTTTTTTTTTGTTCATTGCCAAACTAAATGAATTTGCCTAATAATTGCTGTTGAATGGGGGTTGTGGAACAACAGCTGGGTGAAAAACCTCCCCGTACGTCCACTTGCTCCTAGGAGGAAAACCCCGGGCCAGCTGTACCCCGCATTCAATGACCTCCCGGGCTGGGTCAGAAATTAATTCTAAAACCAAGTACCTGTTTTGAGGCAGGGTACCGGTTGTAACTGTAGGTAATAAATTATATGATTATATAAATACTAAACTAGGTATTAATAATGACTTGACTTTGATGATACCAGCCTTTCCACTGTTGGCTTTTGAACTCCCGCTATTGATGAATTGCTGACCAGTTTGCCAAATCTGCTCCTCTTTTCAGCCTGAGAAAAAAATAAGAATTCATTTTCACTTAATTGCTAACTTGTTTAGGACTCCTTGCTGACTTTTGACAAGTAGGTATTTTTTGAAGCAGAGTTAAGCAAGGGATGTACCAATAGTTCAATGTCTAAGATTAAGTCACAAATGTAAATGACTTTGTAGGAGGGGTGTAGCTACCTAAACACATGGTGCACATGTGCATCCCTAAAAAAAGACTGCAAGACTGACTGCAATGATTAAGATGACTAATGAGGTAACAAGGGTGACTTGAATGACTGGGATAACTACAGTCTCAGACAAAAATAGTTGGGACGCCTTAACCAAACGCTGTTTTTTCCCTTCTCGTGCTCCCCTCGTCCCTCTCAAAGTTGTTTATCGCGGTTTGGTCACCAAATCTTGTACACCAACATTGAGGGGACAAGGAGACCCCAAAGTGTCCCAACCATTTTGACTGAGACTGTGTTTTTGAGGAATTTTAGGTATGTGACTCCTCGTTGGCTCTAGTGGCGAGAAATCGCTAGGCAGGTATATGCACGTTTCGGAGCCATTTTTTCGGGAAAAACATTAGAGATTTCAAGGATAGAAAGAGAGAAGTCAATTTATAGAGGAAAGAAGTCTTTGTTTCTTTAATTACAACATTCCACGGTATTAAAAAAGCTTTCGAAGTAGTCGGTTTAAAGAGTGAACAACGGATGAGTCAAAACTGCGCGCATTATTTCGCAGGCTGTGTATCTTGCCGCTAATATATTGTACCGGTGGAGACACGATTGGACGGGTCACCATAACGCGTCACCATACTATCCAGAGCGTTTTCTAAGACCTCTCTGGTATATATAATGGATTAAGAAAGAAAAGGATAAGGTACTTTCACACTTAATTGAAATAGCCAAGGTTTATATCGCCTTGATATATGTAAGACAAGTTATGAAAACTTTGATCATGGTGACACGATTGTTCGCTGAAAGAAACTTATAAATATCTTAATTGAATTAATGTACGGTGACCCGTGTACACGTCGAGAATAACCCTTTTTTTTACGTTTTAAGGATAGGTAGTGTCCTCGTTTGATATGATTCATGTTTTGTACCTCAAGTCCCACGTTTATGGCACAGTAGTTTGTTTTAGAGCTATTCAGGAAGGTGTATATTTGGGATAAAGAATGAGAACCGATGTCACCATTTGGCGCAAGGCCAAATTAACGTATGTTGTAAACAACTTATAAAAAGTTGTCGATTTCACAGCAGTAGCCTGGAATATCACTAAGAAACTTTTTGGCGTCGGACCAAACAGTTGCACTATTGTTGGACACCCTTTCTAAGCGCTTGTAGTCAATAGTATCTTTAGAAATTTAGAAAGCGGGATACTGTTCTCGCTGATACTTCTTGGGAATAATCCTGGCTTGTTGCATTTTCTTCCAAACTGGACGAAAAATTTCCCCCTTCAGTCTCCAAATCGCTTAATTGCTCTTTCAGCTGTCTTTCGCCTCTTGCCCTCAAATTAGAAATGCGTCCCTTTGAGCCTTGTTCCTACACTCTTTCTTGGCAAAGAGGCCTTCTCTATTATTCTCCACACATTTTTTCTAGAAATGTGGCACATTCGAGCGCCTCTCCGTATATGAAAACCCCGAATCTTACATAGATAGTATGCACGTGCTATATTGTCACGCTATCAATCGGCCACTAGAAAGCTATTTGTGTACGGTTTAGTGCACACTCAGTTCTTTTTATTTTCCAATACTCTACTCTGCCCAAGAAATTTCTGCGAACTGGTCATTCTTTGTGTTGTGTTGTTATGCCCAAATAACTTAGTTCACTGCTATAGAAACGTTCGCGAAACACAATGGATGCCCAACAAACCAAAAGCCCGTCGCTTGTGACCGACCTACAGATTAACCTCCGTATCTGTCAACACGCCTTCAAATTCCTCCCCGACACAGTCTCAGACAAAAATAGTTGGGACGCCTTAACCAAACGCTGTTTTTTCCCTTCTCGTGCTCCCCTCGTCCCTCTCAAAGTTGTTTATCGCGGTTTGCTCACCAAATCTTGTACACCAACATTGAGGGGACAAGGAGACCCCAAAGTGTCCCAACCATTTTGACTGAGACTGTAGGATGACTAAGATGACTGGAGTAACTGGGATAAATGAGATGACTAAGATGACTGGGGTGACTAGGATGACTGGGATGATTAGAATGGCAAGGGTGAATGCTATAATTATTGTGAAGACTAGGATATAGGATGGCTGGGGTGACTGGGATGACTGGGAATGATATCGATGACTGGAATGACTAGGAGGACTGGGTTGACTGGTATGACTGAGGTGACACAGATGACTGGGATGATTAGGATGACTTAGGTGACTGGGATGACTGGGACAACTGTGATGACAGGGATAACTTGGATGACTGAGATAACTGAGAGATAACCAGGATGACTGGGATGATTTATGCTGCTGGGATGACTAGAATAACTAGGATGATTGGGATGACTGGAGTGACTGAGATGAAAAGGATAGGTAGAATTACTGTGATGACTACCTAGGGTGACTGGGATGATTGGGATGACTAGCATGACTAGGATCAGTAGAATGAATAGTATTACTGGGATGACTTGACAGGGGTGACTGTGATGGAAACAGTAGAAGAACTGGGGTGACTACGATGCCTAGGGTGATGAGATACATGACTAGGGTATCTGGTATGACTGGGATGAAGAGGATGAGTAGGATGAGTAGGATGATTGGGATGACTGGGATGACTGGGATAACTGGGGTGACTGAGATGACTATAGTGACTGGAATGAGTGGGATACTAGGATGACTCGGATGACTAGGGTTACTAGGATGACTATAACTAGAATAACTATGGAGGCAGATTTGTCAGTGCTCAAAAGTTATGCTGTAACCATTGAATTTCCAGCATTTCAACTGACGATATAGGATGACTTGTACGCAAAAATGGCAGAAGCACAAGGGCCGAGTTTGTGCAAGAGAGTGGATCTAATAGAACTCTTTTACTTGTATGTTTTGTTTCCCCAATAAAAGTATCATGTGGCATTCTTTGGAGAACTGTTTCCTTTAAATTTGCCTTTATTTGTGTGCATATGTATGCATAATTTATGAAGACTAAGGGGAAATTTCCTTGAGGACTATATTTGGAAAGTAAAACATTGGGCTTACTATGAACAGAACATTGGTTGTCAAGACAACTAACCCTGGATCTTCGAAGAACCAGTCAAAACTTTCCGTCACTTGTACAATATTCCCAACACTACTTTTTGCCACGATTTTAAAAGTCAAGTTGGGGAGAACTAGATTTATTGACTAAAGTGATGTTTATGTTGCTTATGCATGCACTCTTGAACGCACTCTCACGCACTCCTCGTAGGATGTTTGAGCCTTGAGCCCCATGTTCGACATGTTGGCAGACAATGGAGTATATTAACTGATTTTATTGACCTTACCAATTCGACTCTTTTGTTTTAGTTTATCTTGAGTTTATCTCCAATTTTTGTCCTATTTCTTTTGTCCAATTTATTGTCCGATTTTTTGTACGATTTTTTGTTCAATTTTTCGACCCATTTTTTCTTTGATTTTTTGGCCAATTTTTTGTCCGATTTTTTGGCCGATCTTTTTTGTCTCATTTTTTTGTCTGATTTTTATATCTGATTTTTAGCCTGATTTCTTGTTTGATTTCTGGCCAATTTTTTTGTCTGATTTCTTGTTCGATTTCCTCTCCCATTTTCTGGCCAATATTTTCTGTTTGATTTGTTTTGTTCGATCACTTCTCTGCTATTTTGTTCAATTTCTTGTCTGATTTTTTTTGTCCCATTTCTTGTGAGGTTTTTGTGCGCGATTTTTTTGTCCGATCTTTTGTTCAATTTCTTTTCCAATTTTTTTGGCCCATTTCTTGTCCGATGTCTTGACCGAGTTTTTGTCCGATTTTTTTTGTCAGATAATTTCTTGTCCAATTTTTTGTCTGAATTCTTGTCCGACTGTTGGATGTCTGATGTCTTGTCTCCAATATCTGATGTCCAATGTCAGATGTACAAAATAGCAGATTTCTGATATCTTATGTCCAATATCTGATGTTTGATGTCCAATGTCCGATTTTCGAAGTCTGATGTCCGATTTTTTGTCCAATTTTGTCTAGTCCGATTTTCATCCGATTTTTTTGTCCAATTTTGTCTTGTTTCTTTTGTCCAATTTTCTGTCCGACGTTTTATCTGATTTGTTGTCCATTTTTCGTCTGATATCTTTTGCCCGATTTTTTTTTGTCCCATTTCTTGTCCCATTTTTCATCCGATTTTCTGTCCGATTTGGTCCAATTTTTTGTCTGATTTTTTTGTCCAATAATTTTCTCGTCTGATTTTTTTGTCCGATTTCATGTCCGACTGTCGGATGTCTGATGTCTTATCTCCAATGTCTTCTGGGTTCCATGTTGCATGTTGCATGTCCCATGTCTGATGTCCCATGTTCGATTTTTTTGTCTGATTTATTGCCTGTTTATTGCCTATATTCCGTGTCCCATGTCTAATGTCTGATGTCCGATTTTCGATGAGTGATGTCCGATGTCTGATATTTTATGTCCAATATCTCATGTGGAATGTCCAATGTCCGATTTTTGTTGTCTGATGTCTGATGTCCCATGTCCCAGTTATTGCCCATTTTTTCCGATTTTTAGCCCGATTTTTTTGTCCCATTTATTGTCCGATTTTTCGTCCGTTTTTTTGTCCGAGTTTTTGGCCGATATTGTTTGTCCAATTTTTAGTCCGATTTTTCGTCTGATTTTTGTTGCATGAGAGGATGACTGGAATGGCAGGGATCACTGGGACGACAGGGATACCTAGAATGACCGGAATGAAAAGGTTGTAGGGATTGTACCCTTTTTTGAACAAAAAAATTTAAGGATTTTTCAAGGACTTTCGGGGACACATTTCCAATTGTTGAAGGATTCCAAAAAGAGACTTGAGTATGTCTCTTTTATTTCTTCCACAGCAAGACTGTAATTTTAATTTTTATCCAGAAGATCTTTCTGTGTTTGCTCCTTTTAGGCACTTGACAATCTGGGTTGGATTAAGTTATTCCTGAAATTCAAGAACTTTCCAGCACCAACTGCAATTTTCAAGGACTTTCAAGGAGCGAGCGAACCCTGAGGTTGACTAGGGTGACGGGGATTATTTGGATGACTGGAGTAACTGGAGTGACTGGGATAACTGGGATGACTAGGTTGAATGGGATTACTGGGATGGCTAGGAGAACTGGGCTGACTGGGATAACTGGGGTGACAGGGATGATGAGAGTGACTTGGATGATTAGGATAACTTAGCTAGGTGACTGGGATGACTGTGATAAAAGGGATAACTAGAAAAACTGGGATGACTACAGTGATGAGATAACTGAGATGGCCAGGGTGTCTGGTATGACTGGGATGAATAGGATGACAAGGATGACTGGAATGACTGGAATGACTAGAATGACAAGGATGACTGGGATGAGCAGAATGAGTGGGATACTAGGATGACTTGGATGACTAGGGTTACTGGGATAACTGAGATAACCAGGATGACTGGGGTGACTGGGATGACTAGAATAACTATGATGACTGGAATAACATGGGTGACAAAGATGACTGGGTTGACTTGGATGACTTGGATGATTTGCATGATTAGGATGAATGGCATGAATAGTAATGAGATGACTTGGATGGCTGGGATGACTAAGATGACTGGGATGACAAGGATGACTGGGATGACAAGGATGACTGGGATGACTGAGATGACCGGAATGACATGCATGATTAGGATAAATAGGATGACTATTAATGAGATGACTTGGATGGCTGGGATGAGTGGGCTGCCTAGGATTACTGCATGACTAGGATGAATGGGATGACTTGGTTTATTGTGATAACAGGGGTGACAAGGATGATTGTGATTGAGATGGGGTGATGAGATAACTGAGATGACTAAGGTAACTGGGATAACTGTGATGACAGGGATAAGTAAAAGACAGGGATGACTGGAATGACTGGGATGATGGAGTTGATTGGGATGACTGGGAAACAGGGATGACTGAGATGGCTGTGATAAATGGAATGACTGAGGTGGCTGGGATAACTACGATAACTACAGAGACTGGGATGTCTAGGGTAACAGACATGACAGTTGTGAACTCATTGACTAGAATGACTAGGGTGGGTGGGATAATTAGAATGACTAAAATAACAGGTATACCTAGGATGACAGGGATGACCATTTTACCTGGGATAACTAGGATGACAGGTGAGACTAGACTGACAAGGATGACTGGGACAATTGGGGTGACTAGAGTCACTGGGATGACAGGAGTGATTAGGGTGACTTGCACGACTAAAATGACTGGGACTACTTTTTTATTAGGATGACTGGGTTGGCTTGGATACCTCGCATGATAGGATGACTGGGATAAGTTGGATGGGTAGGAAGAGTGGGATTACCTCATCTTTAATGAAGGCACCCGAAAAAGATTTGATACTTTAAAGGGGGGGAAACAGTGGGATTTGGAATTGTGTGTACCTCTGGAAAAATCTTAAACGAAATATAGTAGTCTCACACCAGTTTATAAAAAGTTACAAAAAACATGAAAAAACTGATACCTGAAATGCCAGAAATCACCAGTAGGGGGCCACGATCCCTCTTCTTCTTGAGATGTCATCCCTTTAATTGAAGAAATGTTTTCAATATCTAACTTGTGATGGGCCAAGAATCTTCCACAACATCACCAAATGGGAGGGGTTCTGTTAAATGTCCAAAGATGCAAGAAATTATACAGGTAAATTTGACAGTCAGGTAGAAAGGAAGAATTAGTCTCCCTACAGTACCTATATATGGATGTCTATTTTTCTGCAAAAATGTTTTTCCTACCACCATAAATAAACGAAGCCTTGCTTCTTTTCAAAATTCACTGAAGATTTTAACAAAAAGATTTGCCTGCAATATTAACTTTATATGCTTTAGTAATTTTTAAATTTTGTGATCTGACAACAGCTTTACAGTGGCTTGTGAAGACTATCTCACATCAAGAACCTTGAATTTTTTAATTAAACATAAGAAGCAATTACTAATAAAAAAAAAAATGGCTGTACAACAACAGCTGGGTGATTATAACCACCACAAATGTCCACTTCCTCATCAGAGAAAAACCCTGAGCCAGCTTAATCCCATACTCAGGGTGCTTTCCAAAAGTCTGCCAGCTGGACTATAGCTGGACTGGTCATTTTGACAATGAAAAAGGCTTTTACCAAGAAAAAAACTCTTCTGTGCATACCAGTCACGATAATTAGGTCTGACGAAGTAGTTTTGATTAAAAGTGAAATTCTCATTGGGACGGGAACAGTCTGGCCGGTCGGTTCTGACAAATGGAAAGCAAACTCAGTGATCTCCCAGGCTGGTCATAGACAGAACTGTAAAACCAAGTCTCTGTAATGAAGTAGGGTAACTATTAGTAATAAATTATTCCTGACAACATACATTACAAACCAAATCAGCTGTAATTCCTAGACCATGACGCTGTTGTCCTCTAAATCCAGACTCTCTTCCAAAGAATGCAGTCCATTTCTATCAATCTCTGACCAATTTGCCTCATTTGTTGTCCTTTTTCTGCCTGAAAAAATAAACAAACCATTTTTATCAGCACACAAACTGGTGACAATAATATAGAGTGACTTCTTGCTAATGGCTGTCACTCATTTCTTAAACACTTACAGATGTTTGGATATCACATCTAATATCTGCTTTATGTCTAATGACCAAATCCAAAGAATGCTTGTTCTTAAACCATTAACTCTAGCCGGTGATCTACTGTAGAGAATTAACTCTTGTCTCAAGTATGATAATAAACATTAAAATCCTTCAGCAATAAAACAAAGGGGAATAGCTAGGATTTTTAGAGAAAGAGGTATGCACAATTTTCCAAATCCTCCTCCCCACATTCTCATTAGCCCGAAGTTTTTTCAGGTTTCTTGATTAAAGGAGTGTTTATGTTGTAAGGTGAAACATTATTAAACTGTGCATGAAATGGCATATCAAGAAGTTGTAAAAATCATAAATTGGTTACAACAACAAGCTACATGTGTACATGAACTATCTTGTGTAACAAATTGTTTTACACTAACAAAAGCACCCTACATTTGCATAATTGTGTACTACTTCATCTACTGCATCTCAGTCATCCCACTGATCTCAGTCGTCCTTGTCATCCCAGTAATCCCAGTCATCAAATTCATACCAGTCATTCTAGTCATCCCAGTCATCCTTGTAATCTAAGTCATCCTTAGTAGTCATCCCAGAACAGTTGTCCCAGTCATCCTAGTCACCCAATTCATCTCAGTGATCCTAGTCATTCTAGTTATCTCAGTCATCCTAGTAATCCCAGTCATCTTAGTAATCAGTCATCCTAGTTAACCCAATCACCCTAGTCATCCCAGTGATCACAGTAATTTAACAGTTATCCTTGTTGTACCAGTTATCCCAGTCATTGCAGTCACTCAACTCATCCTAGTCATGCTAGTCATCCTACTCATCCCAGTCACCCCAGTCATCCTAGTTATTCCAGTCATTCCAGCCATCACAGTCATCAGTCATCCCAGTCACCCTAGTCACCCTCGTCATCCTTGTCAACACAGTCACCTTAGTTATTTTAGACATCACAGTTATCCCAGTGATAACAGTTTTCTTTGACATCCCAGTCATTCTAGTTATCCCAGCCATCCCATACATCCTAGTCATCTTATTTTTTAGTCATCCAAGTCAACCAAGTTGTCCAAGTCATCCCAATTACCCTAGTCTCAGTCGTCTTCTAATTCCTGTTATACAAGTCATGGTAGTCATCCCATTCATTCTAGATATCCCAGTCAACCCGGTCAACCTTATTAATAAAGTCATCCTAGTCATCTGTGAACCAGCTCATCCAAGTATCCAGTACTTAATTTATCCTTCACAGTCACCCTATTCATCAAAGTCATCTTAGTTATTTAAGACACTCTAGTTATCCTAATCATTCTAGTCTTTCTTATCAGTCAGTTTAAAACACAGACTGCGGACTAGGTATAAAACACAGACTAGTTGCTATTAAAAATTAATATCTTCAAGAGAACAATAATTTGCTTTTTCAATAAATATTACAATCAGCCTTCCATTTCGGTAATTCATTCCATTTTTGAAACTTATCAGAATGACAGACAAAATTTTGTTTAAAGTAGATAATGATGAACTCACACGACTAGTATTTGTTGATTTCCATAAAGCTTTCGACATAATCGATCACCACCTATTATTGAAGAAATTATCAGTGTACGGTGCCAGCCCAGACAGCGTGGCATGGTTTCAATCGTATCAAGAAGGGTGACGACAGTTTGTGAAACTAGGGCATATAACATCTGAGCCAAAACCTGTCAGGCAAGGGGTGCCGCAGAGATCAATCCTGGGTCCAGTTTTATTTCTACTATTTGTGAATGATATGCCTTTAAATTTGAACAACTCCACCATTGATATATATGCTGACAATACCACCCTGTCTTAATTTAACTGCAAACTGCAAAAATATCACTTCTTTAGCTAGGCTATTTCTAATGATTTGGAGAATATTGAGAAATGGTCAACTGAAAACAAAATGTACAGCTGTACATCAATACTGAGAAGACCAAAGTATTACTTGTTACGGAAAAAAATAAATAAAAACCTGCGGAGTAATGTAGGCGTTAT
This sequence comes from Porites cylindrica, assembly GCA_964035525.1. Lineage (NCBI taxonomy): Eukaryota > Metazoa > Cnidaria > Anthozoa > Scleractinia > Poritidae > Porites > Porites cylindrica. The sequence goes on along the minus strand of OZ037780.1, from coordinate 3,868,773 downwards.
TTTGCATGACCCTACCGCTAAGTTCAAAATGCGCTCTTGGGGACAGATCATTCACCGCAGCTGCTCCAAAGATATGGAACTGTTTATCGGACTATATTAGGAAAGAGAATGATTTTGATAAGTTTAAGAGACTCATTAAGACGTTATATTTTAAAGAGGCACATAGTGACCTGTCTTGAGTTATCGTAGGTTTTTATTTTCTACTTTTATCTTCTCTTTTTACTTTTTACTTGTTATGAGGTATGCTAAATTACCTATTAGGAAGGAAATGTAACAATTGATTATGCTTTAGTATATAGAGAGTATGTAATATATCTTTTGTTTTAGTCTTATTTTAGTGTTATGTGCATTTGATCATATCTTTTAAAGCAATAAATATTATTATTATTCATAGGTTACAACATAAGCTTTGCGTGGAAACAGCAAGCTTATAACTACGCCTTAATGACACAAATATCAACCAAATATCGCATCACTAGTTACTGGGTTTAATCGTTGATAAAGATCTTAGCTTTGATAGATGAATTATGTACAAGAACCTGTCAAAACAAGGTGGACTTTTGAGGCTCATTAGTCCTTATCTCAAGCAAAGCCACAAATTCATTTTCTACCTCAGTCCAATATGATAATCTTGCAGAAAGGAATTGCAACAGAAAGTCTTACGGATGCAGAAGAGAGCTGTATGCATTAGAACAACAGACACGTTAACTATGTTTAATGAACTTAACTGGATTCCGTTTCTTATTGAGACATATACGAATATACGTCCTATACACTATAAGAGACTAGAGGGAACAACTCCCGATTAACCATTAATTCTATTGTATATGAAGACAAATTCTCAGATTCATAACAGATCCACTCGTTTTTTAAATTTAAATTTTCATTGTCCTGTTTTTAAGAAAAACACAGAAGGAGGCCAGACTTTTAGCCTAAGGACGATTAGAAATTGGAACAAACTGTCTGCTGATGTAAAGAAAGTTAAAAATGTTACATCCTTTAAAAAGAAATTGTATACAAATTTAATAATTACTACACAAAGAGAGACGAAATTATATTAAGTCCATAAAATAGTAAAATCAGTAAATTTTTCATAATTACTTTACTTGTTTTTAATATTTAAAAATAGTTACCGGTAATTTAAGTTTTTAAATAGTTAAAGTCTTTAAAATAAGACTCTAGATAGTTTCTAAATACTATTTTTGCTTGTTTTTAATAATTGTTTCCATTACAGCTTTCATTATGTACAGTACAGCTCAGAGATAAACGTCCA
>OZ037780.1:3817500-3862500 GCA_964035525.1 Porites cylindrica | reverse complement strand
TTCCTTTTGTTTTGAGATGTTTTTGATTTATATAGTAGATAACTTAGGCTATATTTGAATTATATTGTATATTGTAGATATTTTATATTTTATATTTTTTATATTTTATTTTGTAATTAGGTAGCGCTTTGGACAATTATTGGATTTTAGCGCTATATAAATAAAATTATTATTATTATTATTATTATTATAACAAGTTTAAGAAATTAATAAGTAAACATGCACCTATGAAACACCTATGAAAAGAATTTCAAACCCTAAAGCAAAACAACTCTCTTCTGGACGGCATTAACGGCCGGTCGATTCAGACGTTACTGAGGGAGTAATAACGACTAGACGTAATCGGATGAAATTCAGGCTAGGTTTTTCCCATCATGATTCTTTTTAGGTTAGGTCTAGCTTTTTCGTAAGGTTTTAGTAGAGTCTGGTTGTAGGGACGGGATTTCTCATAGATCTTTCTGGTCGGAGTTCGCCAGTTTTTGCCGAGCAGAGCTATAGTTCAGTTTTTTCTCTTCTTATCGAAAACACCTTGACGATGGGAGGTTATATCGCGTAAATTTCAACTCGTACCCTTGACGATTGGGGGTGAAAATATTATCGCGAAAATATTGTCCTCGTCGATCGACAACTCGCTTTCGACATGAATTCGGTGTATGACATTTGCAGACTGCAGACTGCAGACCGCAGACTGCAGACTGCAGACCACAGATTGTAGATTGTAAATTAAAAGACACCAAAAATCTTCCTAATAAAGGTGACACCATGAAAAATATGGTGTGAAAGTGAGAAAGTAGCCAAGTTGGCCTCATTTCCAAGATGCTGTTGGCTATTCTTCACCGACGCGACTCTTTATTGACTCATCCGGCATATCACTAATTGTGCTGATTCTTTATTCTTCTTTGATTATTGTGCATTGATAATGACAAGTAGCAATGCCCACTAATGCCTGTCTAAATAGTAGTCTTCTTTAAGAAAGAGTTTTAAGATTGTGAGCACTTCGTGCTCACCACAGTTACGTCGACAAAAACAACTAGGATAGATCATGGACATTTAACACCTTTTAAATGACGTATTTCATCTTTAGCAGTATTTAAGGATATGCTAAATAATCTAAACCGAACAGATCCTACCTGGACTCGACGAATTACCGGAAGCACATTTTGAATTTATAAATAGGCAAATCGACAATGGCTTTTTTCACAGGCCAATCATTGCTCATACTCAAATCCTAGTACACAGGCGGGGCCCCCGTCGAGTAAGGATTCCGGCGCTGTTTCACAGACAGACTTACATAACCAGAGTTTAGTTTCGTCTGTGGTGCAGGCTAAATTGCTAGCCTGTTGCTATGGATTCATGAGCGAGTCTGTGACATCGGCAGACATTATTCTGCTCTAATTCAATACGAGAAGAACAGCCGACAACTCCTTCAGGAATGAGGTCGGTGTAATTTAGAGGCAAAGGGATACCCGAAATTCAGGCTAAAAGATTTCTCTGGATAGCTTTTCACCGTTTTCCGGCGTTATCAATCGATAAAATCACTTAATCGCTGACGATTTTTATCAATTTCGATTTTTACCCATTGGCGCTACTCCGGGAAGTAACTACACACGGAACTGAGGTTATTTTGAAAGGGCGGCAGATCTAAATCGTGAAAAACTGGGAAAAATAAAAAACCTGGCCAATATCGGCCATCCGAGAAAGACTTTAAAGCGGGTTTTAAAGAAAAGAGAAGTTTTTTTAAACTTTTTTTTCCAAAGTGATAATAAATTGTTGATCCTTAGACTCTCAATTGCAACTTAATTGTCAACAAATTCATTGTTTGCATGAAATCAGTTTTCATTTTCGGATGTACAGAAGAACAGATGCATCTTCCGATACAAATCGATGGCATCGGTAAAATCTAGATAAATCGATGAACGAAACGAGTGTGTCATCGATTTCTACTGATTGATAGATACAATCGATATCAATCAAATCAGATTTACCGCTTTTTATCGATCTATTGATTGATAAATCCATACCGATTTTTATCGATTGACTACTCCGGGTGTTTGTGAATGTCCATTGGCATTATCGCAGTTGATTATCGGTGTCAACAGTCTGAGAATTTTTTTTTTCGCTGGCAACTTTACTTTGTAATTTGACCTCTTGAATAGAATTGCTGTGTACGCGATATGCGATAGCATCTCCCTTTGATATTTCGTCCTTTGTTTTTTATGAGACGTGATTGCGTACATAAAGTTTCGAAAACTTCAGAAACATCCAGGAGCTTTGAAAACAATATTTTATCTCGTGCAATACCATCCGCTTTTGAAATTAACATTGCGCAAGCTTTCATCACAGTAGTTGCACTGACGTGCTAGGCAACAGAAAAAGTTCACGCGTATCATGTTCCATCGCGGAAGAAACAAGAGAGACTCTCAAAGGCCTCTAACTTTAAAGAACGAGCTAAATTTCCTAGTAGAATTTAAAACATTGTTTCACGAAAGTTTTAAAGGATTACAAAAGTAATTTCAGAGCAAACGATTAGTCATGTTACGGACAGATGTGTATGTTACAGCTGATCTTTATCAAGCCAAGCAACAGGATAAGCCCAGAATCGTTTGACGTTACAAAATACACATGCTGTTGCTTGTAAATGCTTTTTTTTTAGGGGTTTTTCAAAATTTCCGACGAGCATCCCCACCCCTTTCATATGTGAGTCCCCCGGGTAAAAAAAATACATATTGCGTGACATTGCGTTACATCTCTTGCAGCGTGACACGTCACAAAAAATAGCAAAAACCCTACAGGGAGGCAGCTCTAGTGGCCATTTTTTTCCCATTTAAACTCTGGGACAGAGTTACCGTTTAACCTCTGGTGCCGAGGTTCCCATTTAACCTCTGGGACCGAGTTAATAGTTCGAGCACCTCCCTGCACTTGCTGGGCCGGAGTTTGGTGACCGTCAGCAAGCTCGACAGTCCCCCCCGGTAAGTCGTTTTCCGCACGGATTAGTCAAGCAGGCTTCAGAGAGTTGGCCATCTCTCACCGCCCTATAACCCCACCGGAAATAATCAACCTAACTTTGCCTTAGAAAACCGACCTATATATTTAGATCGAAAACTCATTTCGCTCACTTATGGTACGCTTCTTCACAGACGCATGCGTTTTTGGCCCCCCAAAAATTGTTTGGACTTTTCGTTGATTCATACACAACATCCCCATTCACTCAGACTATCATTGCCAAGGCAGCAGCAGAATAGAGCAGCGCAAGACTGGGTTGATAGGCAGAAAAATTCTCGATCGAGTTGGAAAAAGTGTAACCCGTAACCTCATGTAATGTAGATTCCCCTCAGACCAAGTGGTCAGTTGTCAACCAATCAAAGGGCAGTACCTGGCGCACGGGCTCAAGTTGCATGTGGTTGGCTTTTTAAAATACAAAATTTCACACAATTCCCGCCGTCGCGACTTCCTGTGTTTATTTACTTAAATTTATTTGTCAAACCTGGCCACTGCAGTCAAGAAACATGGGCACTTGATATATTGTATTAATTTTAGGGGCCATAATGCTAAGATTTAAAGGGAAGTTTGTAAAACAGCAAAAGAGTTCTATGTGCAACAAGCAATATTTACAATATTCTCACCACTAAAAAGGATCAGATTACACTGGGAGATAAGGAAAGCTTGACACGAAGAATACAGTCGCTTCTGTTGCAAAATCTGGTGTTGGGGAGAAAATCTAACCAGCAAACAAAAAATGAGAAAAAAACGAATTACAAGCCTAAAACAAATGACAAAGGAAAAGAAAACAACGCCATTTTTTTCGAAACCTGGCCGAGTTCAGTATAAAAAAATGAACTAAAATACCGACGTGCCGTACATCGCATGTCCTGGGAAACATTTCAGATAGTGCAGCGAATCATTCTAAGTTTTAATCGGGTAACAAAAAGCCTCGGGAAATTTGAAAGGAGGTTTAAATGATTAAACTGTGCAAATATTTATCTGCAATGTGAAACCGAACCGACAGTAGATTTGTAGCTGGACTTAATAATATTCCCGATCGCTTCCTCTGCAAAGCTGCTTTTACTCTTTCAACACACTTCACACTTTTACATAGCAGGTTTGTAAAGCTACTAGACTGAATGTGAGAACTGACTCTTCTCCGGAACCTCATAAAGTGTTACATGCATAAAACCTTTTCAAGAAAAAAAATCCTTTGCAAAAGGAAGGGACCAAGAAACGATCAAATGGGGAAAAAAGAAATTTTATTCGTAAGCAAAATACGCATGATTTGCTCGTTGGCACTCTATCGATAGATATACCTAGTTTGTAAAAGTTGTTTTTCTTCAAAATCTCGGCTAGCCCAGCTTTCCACAAACTCCGGTTATAAAAACAGTAGGATGATTGGTATTACTAGGATGACTGGGATAACTAGAATGACTAGGATTACTGGGATGACAGAGATGAATTGGACGAATAGGGTGACTGGGACAACTGGGATGATTACTAAGGATGACTTAGATGACTAGGATGACTGGTATGAATAGACCCATTGGTAATATTATATTAAAATTCACACTTGGCTCCGAGGCTTGGGGGAATAAAACAAAAGAAATCATCTTGAGGCCCAGCAATGAATAGTACATTTCTTTTGTTTTATTCCCCCAAGCCTCAGAGCCAAGTATGAATTTTAATATAGCGAACATGGTCTAGTGGATGGCTACGATTACTGTGAGGAATGGGATGACTGGGATGACAAGGATGACTTAGATGACTGGGATGACCAGAATGACTAGTATGAATTGGATGGCTAGGATGACTGTGATGAATGGGATTACTGTGGTGACAAGGATGACTGAGATGAAGTCGACGAAGTTGAGCACAATTATGCAAATGTAGAGCGCTTTTGTTAGTTTAAAACAATTTGTTAAACAAGATAGTAGCTTGTTGGTGTAATAAATGACAACCAATTTATGATTTTTACAACTTTCTGATTATGTCATTTCATGTACTGTTTGAAAGTGCTTTGAAAACAATTTTTAGTATCGTGCAATACAATCCACTCGCATAATTTTTCATAGCAATAGCTGCAGTCACGTGCTAGGCAACAACTAGTTCACGCGTACAAAAAGGAATTACAGGGGGTTATGAGGGGTTCCAGGGAATTAGAGGGGGTTTAAAAGGGGTTATGAGGGGTTATGAGGGGTTCCAGGGGGTCACAAGAGAATACAGGAGGTTACAGGGAGTTACAGGTGGTTAAAGGGGGCTACTAGTGGTTACAGGGTTACTGGGAATTACAGGTTGGTTTTATTTATTTTGAAATTATTCTCTGAAATTTTGGATTTTATTTACAAAACGTGCTCAATTTTTCTGTTTTTTTGAAAAGCAAGATTGATAAAATTCTTAGCTCCCAACTGTGGTAGACTAGATAGTGAAATAACTGTCAAATGAAACAATTTAAGGTACGTGGTATAGTTTAATGAAACTTTTAGTTCTGTCTATATGTTTTTTTATTATTTAAGCGCTGGATTAAAACACAAACCATACAGCACTTACAGTACTGAAGATAACAGAGGCTCTTGGCTCATGAAGGTCCTTGTTCAGTCTTTCTGTGGCATCTGATCTGGAAACAATGAAGCTCATCAGTTATTTTCAGAATAGTCTAATTTCCCATTCAAGTCAAACCTTGCTTTACAGACGCCTGCTTAGTTTGGAAAGCTTATTACTACAGACAGTTTGCTTTGTCCCTAGGGAAAGAAAGCCCTTAATCTCTCTCTAAATTCAACCTGCTCAATACAGACAACTTGTTAATATGGTCCACATAGTACCCATTATTAACAAGCTTTAACTGCATTACATTTTCATGAATACCAGTGAGCAAACATGTTGGAAAAATTTACCACATATAATTATAATAAATTATAACCAACCCCTTGACTGTACTAGCAAAAGGCACTCCTCCTTTGATAACAGTACCCCGCCCCCTTGCCTTACCTAGCCAGTCACTCAGTCAGTTGATCTGTCAGTCAGTTAGTCAGTCTGTCTGTCAGGTAGCCAGTCAGCTAGTCAGTAACTTTTTGAGCTTGGTCAGCTAGTCAGTTGCTTGAAGTTAGTCAGACACTTGGTGAGGTGTTCAATCAGTCAGTCATTCCCTCAGTTATTCAGTCATTCTGTCAGTCAGTCAGTCAGTCAGTCATCAAACAATCAGCCAGTGACTCAGTTACTCAGTCATTCAACAAGTCAAAAAGTTAGCCAGTAACTAATTTGCTCAGTCAGTCAGTCAGTTAGACAGTTAGCCAGTTACTGAGTTGCTCAGTTATTACATCAGCTGATTAGTTAGTAAGTAAATTAGTCAGTTTGTCAGTAAATCATCTGGTTAGTTTGTTTTCAGACAGTCACTTAGCTACAATCAGCGACAAAATGAGTTGAGACACTTTGCCCTAAACTGGGCTTTTTTACCTTTTACTGACTTCAAAAGGAGGAAATATAAATTTTCCTTCAGGCCCATCCCCTCCATGCAACGTTGTGCCGATGTTCAAGCTACCTATAGAAAACAAAAAACACCCCGACTTTGAATGGAGAGGACAGGGAAGGGGTGTGGATTCTTTTGTTCTCTGAAGTTACGCTATTTGAGTACAATGTCTCAACAATTTTGTCGCTGATTGTAGTTTCTCAGTTAGTAAGGCAGTTGTATGGTTAGCCCTGAGTCACTCAGTTAGAAGATCAGTTGCTCAGATTGTGAGTTTGTAAGTCAGTCAGTTAGTTCATACAGGTAAGTCAGTTGCTCAATCAGTCAGTCAGTCGCTCAGTTTGTATGTCAGACAGTCAATTAGCTAGTTTCTCAGTTAGTCCTAAGTCAGTCAGCCAGAAGATCAGTTCCACAGTTTGTCAGTTTGTAAGTCAGTCAGTTAGTTGGTACATGTAAGTCAGTTGCTCAATCAGTCAAAGTCAACCAAGTCATCGTTGTCACCCTACTCATAGCAGTCACCCAAGTCACCCTAGTCACTCAAGTCATACCAGTCACCCAAGTCACCCTAGTCACCCTAGTCACTCAAGTCATAACAGTCACCCAAGTCACCCTAGTCATACCAGTCACCCAAGTCACCCTAGTCATACCAGTCACCCAAGTCACCCTAGTCACTCAAGTCATACCAGTCACCCAAGTCACCCTAGTCACTCTAGCCACCCTAGTCATACCATTCACCCAAGTCACCCTAGTCACTCAAGTCATTCCAGTCACCCAAGTCACTCTAGTCACTCAAGTCATACCAGTCACCCAAGTCACCCTAGTCACTCTAGCCACCCTAGTCATACCAGTCACCCAAGTCACCCTAGTCACCCTAGTCATACCAGTCACCCAGGTCACCCTAGTCACTCTAGCCACCCTAGTCATACCAGTCACCCAAGTCACCCTAGTCACCCAAGTCACCCTAGTCATACCAGTCACCCAGGTCACCCTAGTCACTCTAGCCACCCTAGTCATACCAGTCACCCAAGTCACCCTAGTCACTCAAGTCATACCAGTCACCCAAGTCACCCTAGTCACCCAAGTCACCCAAGTCACCCTAGTCATACCAGTCACCCAAGTCACCCTAGTCAGCCCAGTCACCCTTGTCACCGACCCTAGTCACCCTAATCATCCTAGTCACCCTTGCCACCCTAGTTACCTTAGCCATCCTAGTAGCATCTTTACAGGTTGCTATGCCCCCGAAACAATAACAAAAAGGCCCAAGAAATTACCTGTACAGTTTGCTATGGCCCCAAAACAATTACAAAAAGGCCCAAGAAATTATTACAATGTATAAAGAACAACTGCTAGGAAGGGGGTAATGTAAAACTTACATTTTGGTTCTGTCTTTGCTATGTTACTCTTCAGGGTAACAAATGTCACTGGAGACTTATGACTGCAACAAAACAAAAAGTCATTTAAAAAAATGAAAATCAAAGAGTCACAGCCATGTGCAAACCACAAAGGAATTCAAAAAGAAGGGGGGTAGTGGTGAATGGAATAAGGGAACTGGCTGGTCAGCTGAAGTCCTAGCTTTCACAACAACAGTCATGTTAAAGAGTTTGATTTCTCCTACTAGTCTAAAGTCTAAATGGCAGTTTAAGAGACTCAGTGGCAATTCAGATCTGTTTAGAAGGCGTTCATTTTACGTATATGTTACAGGTCAAATTTGATTTCAGGTTAATTTTGATTTAATGTAGGTTGATTCTTAATTTCCTTTGTTTCCTAGTCCTTATTCATGAATAACAAGAATGTGCTTACAGCGGCATTCAGTCTCGCCTGCTTGGAGATTAAATCAAGAAACAAGGAGGAGATTAATTCTAAAAGAAACATGATTTACTTGCTAAAGGTTTTTTACTTCCTACTTTATCGACATCGATACTTTTTATTTGTTTCTGAATTGATTTAGTGCGCGTGTTAGTGACAGCCAGAAATACCTCTGCAGTTGCAGGCTATACGCGTGAATAAACACACAAAAATTCAAGGGCCTCAATTCCAGAGAAATTACATCATTGCCAGAGATCAAAAAAGTTATTTACTTGGCACATCACTTCAATCATCGCCAAAAATAAATTGCATGCTCATAACAAGACCATTTGCACACAATGAAAGTTAACAACATCCGACCATCACAATTTTGCTAATTAAGATTCTTAGTTTTTTTCCGACCACTCAGTAGTGTTCACTTGTTCCAACTGAAAGTAATCAATGCTTTCAAGCGACAGAATGTGTGGACTGACACATTTTGGAAAAGCTCTAAATCTAATCTTTCCTAAGCTTTCTTCGCAAAACATGTGTGACTTTGATCACGCAATGATCCTTAGTCCCAGTTTTCACAGTCTATGCCTGGAACAATGACCCCTGATTTGTGTCCTAAATACGACGAAAAAGCGCGGGGGGGGGGATTCCAGAAAAATTGGGTGGGGATGTGCGACACACTTCCTGAAACCCTTACCCTATTTCAGTCCAAAATCTGTGATTTTCCCTATCCTATTTCAGACCTGATAAAAAATTTGATTCCCTATTTCAGACCTGAAGCCCTGGAGCCCAACACGTGACCAGAGTTTGTGACAAGCTGTTACAGCACGTACACGGTAGTTGGTGTAAATATTAAAAGGGAAATGTTGTTATCACCAAATGATAAAGAAGTAGCTAATTCTTCTAAAAAACATACCCAATTCAAGACTAGAGTACACAAACCATACCTTATTTCAGACCAAAATGGTTGAAATTGATACCCTTTTTTAGACCGAAACGGCTAAAAACCATACCCTTTGGCGCCGCACTTACCTATATGGCCTATATAAGGGAGTACCCCCCCCCTCCGGGGCGAAGAACGCATTGCAGGTTATGAGTCTCGCTGCTTACGCAAGCGAGACAAAAAAGGGTTAGAAGACATAGGAAATTGAGAAGAATCCTGGGCTAAATAACAATTATTCACCGAAGTGGAGGTGGCTAGTATTGGATATTTAGCGAGGCCGCGAAGCGGCAAGGTAAATTATCCACTACTAGCCACCGACACTGAAGTGAACAATTGTTTTAGTATATACTAAAACAGTGAGATAATTGAGTACAAAATGATGCTTTTTAACTCATTTACTGTTGCCAACGATTACAATTTTGGCACGCGATGACCGAAAGGCCGCAGCCGTCGCTTTTTCTTAGCGACAAATAAAACTTTTGAAGGCGTTTGTTTAGCTCTTGCGGGGAACTTTCTTCAAAAGGAGTTGTGAATTCTGTCTGTATTTAAAATAATTCTGTAAAAAAGATTATTAAATTTAGTTTTAAGCTTATTTATGAACAAGTCAACTAAATAAAGTAGCGCAAGACTTAAGCTTAATTTGCATTTGTAAACAAAAAACTTTTTCACCGGTTTTATCGATAACTATTCAAGTCAAAAAGACAAAGCTTTACCTGTTAAAACTTCCAAACCGAACTTCGTCACCTTCTTCATGTATTTCGGAAATAGCTTGCTTGATTAGTTGTGAAATTTCTTAGTTTGTTACGGCTGCAAACCTGGAAAGCATTTTGCTTGCGACCTACGCGAGTTTGGCGTCGCTCGCTCAGAGGAACTGGAGGTGAATCAGTGAATAGTGCAGGATATTCACTGACTGAGTAGCCAATCAGAGCATGCGAAAAACACTATCCACTGTTTTAGTATATACTAAACAAATTTAACCTGAAATAAAGTTTGACTTGTAACATATACAACTGGCTCTCTAGTCTAAGCTGTACTAGCCTTCTTGATGCTATTAACAGCAAACAATGCTTGGACGAGAGGGTTGCACAAAGTTAAAATGATTTACATGTAGAGGTTGGTTTGTCAAACACTGTCTACAATCTGGTTTAATAACTGGGCCTTTCAACTTGTAAGTTTTACCTCAAAAATAAATTGATTACTGATTTTTTAAACAGCATGTAACAACAGTATTTTATAATGTTTTTAACTTTTAAATATGCATGTTGTATAGCACATAGAGATAGCATTTTATTACATAAATAACTTTTAAATAGGCATGTTGTTATTGTATTTTTTATTGTGTTTTTTTTTTATTAACTTATTAGTTTCTTTTATTTGTCTCACATTGCCACTGAAAACCCCACAAGGGGAGTGTCAATAACCGATTGTATTTGTATTTAATTAACTAAGGAGAAAGTGCTGCTTTTTTCTGACATCTGCAAACGGTTAGATGCTCCAGTTTTCTCAGATGAAGATGAAAAACTACAGGCCCTAGGCAGCATACTACACTTTCACTGATCTGACTCTTGTTAGGCAAAAATGAACAACTTAGTGGATAGCTACTATAAGTAATAACAGTCTCTGGCAGTGACCAGCCCTGTTGATTATTTTCATGTCCCGAGGGTCTCCCTATACAGCTTCCACTGCGGTGATAGTGATGGCAGCAAACAAAAAAAAGGGAACAAGAGGGGAGAAAGAAAAGTGGCCAATAAGAGAAGGCTGCTGAATGAATGGAAAATAGAAACAAAACGCAAATTAAAGCAGAGACTGTTCCTCTCTAACAAATTTGTATTTTGTTTATTAAGGTGTCGACACACCTAACTAACAGGTCCATATTACAAGTTGAAAAAACGTGGAAGGGTATATTCTAGGAAATGACTCTTTACAAAGGGCTGTCATGAGGAAAAATTTCTGGTCACTGTTAGGGGTAACAGGATGAAGACCGCGCAAAAATGGAGAAAAAATAAACCATTCTGTAGCTTTCCATTTCTGCCAGCACCAGCAAGCAGTGCTGTCAACTCTCCCGGATAATCCGGGAGACACCAGATTTTGGACCGTATCTCCCTGTCTCTAGGTTTGAGTATGATATCCCCTGGATAATCGCCAAATTTTGCCATTTCTTGTAGAGTTGACTTTCCGACAATAAAATTTCAAATATTTTGCGTTGTTTGAGCTATTTTTGTACTTTTAACATTGAATGTTTCCTTATAATCTCCTGTATGCCATTATACTATAAGCAATAATGTGATTGGTGGGAAGTAAACCAATCAAGTCAAATGTTATACAACAACATCTTTTTCATGCGTTTTGTGTCATCACAAATTTGTGGCGATTGGAGTCAACAGGTATCTTTTGCACAAGTGACGTCATGTGCTATGTGTTATGATGTCATCTATCATCACTTTGCTATAAATTCTCAACATTTGAAGACGTCGGGGGTGACAGCCCTGAGCAAGGGAATTGGGCACGTGACTTAAAACAACAACACAAAACATTTTGACTACCCATCAATCTCTAACTGACCCCTCTTAACCCAAGCAATTCAACCTAATTTAAAATTCTCAACTAAGCTGCTTCTACGTAGTTTCGTTAGCTCTAAAATTTTCGTGTAAGCTTAAACCGTTACATCTTACCTGTACTTTGATCAAAATTCTCCATGCAGTGCATGATCAGTGCTTTGTCACAAGGGTTTGTACACAGCCTTGAGCCTTTTTTGTTCTCAATAAAGTACTTTTTTATCACAGTTAAATGATCCAGAAGTTGATAAACCAATGAACTGAAAGATCAAGCCGCGTTCTCGCAGAATCCTTGCGCATTCGATTTAAAGTTGAACAATGTTGACAAGGGCGCCATTATCAGGCGCCATCTTGGTTTCCCCTGGTCCCAAGCTCCACTCGGTCAAAACTTGAGGAGATGCCGGGGGAGGGGTGGGGTGACACGGTGAGGAGTTGCTAAGAATTGAACAGTTTGCAGAGGTGTGAAAGCCTCCTTTACAATCGATTTATCACATCTAAATTATTATAATTTTTATCAAAAATACCTCTTCAATTATTATTTTTGCCCGATTTAAAAAACAAAAGATTAAAAAATGTCATCAGTGTACACTACACCAATCGATTTTTTTAATTGAAATTGAAAATCGATAAACAACAAAATCAGCCCATGATTTTCACATTTCTCTTACCTTTTCATGGAGTAACTAATATACCGAGAATCATTTTTTTACGTTTCCTTTATCAACTTACACATACCGATTAGATACCGGAGGGTACTGATTTAATTTACTAACTTGCGAGCAAGTCAATTGTTATGTTATGGCTGGGAGATAAAAGGTAATACGGCAGCTTCTATATTTTATATCTCTTTTTGGAGCGGATTTTTATAGGAATGGTGGGGTGAAGAATTGTTAGAGCCTGGACAATGTAGCCGAAAATCTCTGAGGATCCAAACTGATTACTCAACAGCAAGAGAGGACAAACATCTCTCTCGGTCAACTTCTATTCATAATAACTACCCTCCGCACGCGAAAAATATTATCGAAAGCTTCGCTTTTAGCCCTGGCTACTGATCTATATATTATTTACCATTTTACCAAATTATTCAAAGAATGAATACCAAAAACTTTAGCCTCAGAAAGGCCACTGTGGCTCGACCCGTCGGCTCCAGGATCCACGCAGCCATCATGGACATTGCTGACCAACGATGATTTTCATGAATTCCAGCTTCTTAAAGTTGATTTGTAATAACAAAGAGTGAGAGCTGATCCATATACTGGTTTTAGATGGAGTATTGTCAAACCAGGTCCAAAGAATACTCTCTTGTTGTAACCAATTACAACACCCGCTGAAAATCAAATTAACCAGTCATATTCAGCGATGACGATTGACGATTGCAGTGGTGTTAGCTTTAGTCTTGTTGATATTTCAGGTATTTACTAATTTTAGTAAAGTGAAAGCTACAGAAATCGGTAAATATACTTTTGTTACTCGTTCAAAAACCATACCCTAGGCTTTCCTAGAAAGGTGAAGGGAAAGAGGTTACAGAAAAGGCGGGACGCGTGAAAAAAAGGAACAGAACAGGCGGAAAAGGCGCGATATGTTGGAAAGACGTTACAGGAAACGGCGAGATGGGTTATCGAAACTGTTTTGGTAAATTGAGGTTATTCACACTTAGCTCATTTAAAGGTGCGTTTTGTTCTTCCAAATAAACACGCTATCATTAAGTCATCAATGTCCAATTAATCAAAAGATCAACATTCGCTCTTTATTCCCCGCATACAAGACCAAATGAAACGTGAAACAACTTTAAGTCAATACTTTTTAGAATAGATATTTAATGTCCATTAAATTTCATAGAAAAATTAGGACGAAATACAATAGTTTTGTTCAAAATACACTATAATTTCTGAATATCAGACAGACGTATCTTACAGTCCACTGGCTGATCATCAAAGTCAAATGTACAATTCATATTATACTATGCCGAAAAGATTGTAAGAAAATATACAAAGCGAACCTAAGAAGCACATAAACAATTTGTGACGAACGTTCGGCCACATCTTCCATAGTAAGTTGTCACTGGAGAACAATTGGCTGAGGTACCGTGTAGACACGCCACGCTTCGTCTTTTGCACTTCACTGTCGTTATAAGCATACCATTGCAGTTCTCCACTGTCTTTGATCCCACACAGCCCGCAGCTCGCCTCTGTCTCACAAGGGCATGCTCAGAATTCAATTTAGTGTTGTTACCGTCAAGTTGGGATACGTTTCGATGTATGGTGACTGCATTGGCTTGAGGAAGGTGACGATCAAAAGGAAGGAATACTTCAATGTCCCCGCTGTCAGTCAATGGTAGCGGTGAGACCATGTTGAACGAGAGCAGAAATACATGAACAGAGATGAATGCCGTGAAGAGCTATTGAGGAAAGAAAAGAAAAACATGCTACATAAAAATACAGTCCGATATATAACCAATGCAATCTAAATTAATCTGTTACTTAAGTCTCTTAATAAACTGGCGGAAGCAGAGCCAAAACGATCATTGGTTTCCGCTTAAGAGTTTTTCTCACGGCACTGAATCGCCTTTTTTCCTTGTACTGACGTTATGTGAATTCATGGATTATACTTTATCGTTAACCGCGTAGAATTAAGTAATTATGTGTAAAAAGCAAAACGTGACTGAAAGGTTTTGGTGAGGTTGTCTTGTTTTTTTGAACACGAAACTAAGTGAAAACTCGAGTATGTGAATAGACTTACCATGCACGATGAACGTCGGTTAAACAAATACGAAGTTTGTAGAAATTTGGCTAAAACCTTGTTTGATTTTTACGATTTTTAGTCTAAATGTCTGACGAATGTTTAATAGTTCATTTTTCATCGATTTTTTTTAAAGATTCTCAGACAGCTTCAGATATCAGTTCAATTTAGCAACGTCAACTTACGTGTATAAGCTTGTCTTTACCGTAACAATACATAAAAGCTGCTACATTTTTTATGCAGAAATTGTTGTCATTTTTTTATATTTTGCAAATTTGTAAACTGTTTAATTTACCTCAATCCCAATCAAGTTCAAAGTTGTAATTACAAATGAAAGGCTTTATTGATTTTAGCCCGCCAGGGGCTCATAAAATAAGGCATGTCTGGATTTTATTGCGAAAATCAGAAACAAGGCACGATCATGATTACACCTCTGAATACTGTTTAAATCAGGAAAGACGCAGTTCAACGTAAAGCATAGTAAGCAGGTGTTTTGCCGAAATTTTGGGCAGCTGAATCAAGAGTTGGGATGTTTCCAAAAGTAAGGGATACCGCCAGTATATTAATTTGCTGCGCTTGGGTCGATTTACGACGTGAAATTGCGATTATCATATTTGTCGCTCTATCCTTGCGAGGTTACGCCGTTCGCCACCTCCCAATGTCCCCGTAGAATAGTAGTGCAGCAGTCTTATAGCATGAATATCGTTTTAGTTTGTTTCCTACAGAAATAATCAACACATACCTGTAAGTTACGAAGCATTTTCAAATGGTACGTTGACAAAAAATCTTGTGAGCTTGCTGGTAATTCAGTAACGTTTGCCCTCTCTACTTTTCTAACGAATGCAGTCAGCCTGACCATTTTTATAGGATCCAGCCAGATGTCATTTTTAGAAACTCCAAAAATAGGATAATGTTGGAGCTTTGATGGCATGTAAGTTTAAAGATGCAAGTAACAAGTGCATAGTGTCGATTATCTCATCACCCGATATTTGTTTGCCCTCGTAGCAACCGAATAAACTTCCTGTTGTAAAGTTATTGTATGAGCTCAGTCCTGTTGTTGCACCACCAATGGAATCAAATGATATCTGCATTTAACCTTGACCAAGAAAATCTCAAGCTGAGGGGTTGCCCCTCTTCTGCGCCCACGTTGACTTAAAGGGAGTTGCATGCGGTGATTCCCTGTAGGCGTTGACGTAATCTTTTGAAGGGGATTCCCTCAAAGTTCGTTCCGCTTAACTCATGTCCGGGGAGGCAAGTTCCAAAGGAGGAAAATTCTCTCATCAAACATTTTTCCTAAATGTGCGTGTGTTTTTTTTAACTGTAACAAAATACTTTCTAGCTATATTTCACAAGCAAGGTGAGTAGAAGTGTATTTTTTTTTTGGCAAAAAGAACATTATATCCTACAAAGGCAGTGGACATCAAACAACTGTCGCATCCATTCTTTCTCATTCTTAAATGTACTGAAACACACTGAATAACTATTCCGTATCCACCCGTTGAGTTATTGTCATGTTAGACTTCCTCTGACACTGTACTGTTATTTCGATCAACTAGTACAAATACCACATTCCTCATCCTAGTTGACCTTATTGACCTGTTGTCTAGCTAAGGTATTTTTTACTTATCGTACATCTTATCACTTGACGGCACGCGTATGAGTTTTTCTTGTCTCTCACGGTAACCGCTATATGAGCAATTGTTTCTTGCTTTGTGGTTTCTAAAGGAGTACACATCTAATATAGGTTATCATTGACAACACAAGTATCGATAATGTGAGAGGAAATTCTATTGCTTGGTATACACGGGTGAAATTTATTTCAAGGTTTTTGAAGTGTAACATCGAAAAACAGCACGCTTTGGATCGTGCTGTTTTCTCCCGTCATTTTTTTACGGAGGAATTCGAACTTAACCGATTTAACGCTATTTACTATCAAACAAGACTGTATCAGGTAGAAAACACTGAAGGTGTCCTTCAAAGTGAAACTTTTTTTCCGGCGGCTCCAACTTCAAGGAGAAATGAATTTCGCTTTTGCATTGATTCGATGTAGTACATTTCTTTTGTGGCGTGTTACGGAAAAAAAGAGCAAAGCTGACAAAGCACTCTTTTCGTTGACAAGAAACATATCTAGTATGTATCTTCACGAGCTATGTAGCAAGGGCTCTTTTCACATTAGTAACTTTAAAACGTGTTAATGTGATAGCCTGGTGGCAACTTGGTCTTGGGCCAAAACGGTCCCCCGAACAATTAAAAGCAAATTTGCCAATTTCCCCATCATTTGACCCAATAAAAACTCTAAAACCACTTCTTTTTTTCTAACAATTGCATTGTAAAAACTTCGAGGTTGGATATGCTTAGCCAGGTCTTAAAAACATACCATTTAAGGCTGAGATTTAGTCAAGAGAGATATTCTTATGCACGCAGAGACATTCTGATTAAGCAGACGATCCTTCACAGCAAGGAGTATTTTTTTCGCTTCAACCTCCATAATTTTATACTCTCTAAAAACTCGAACGACCACGAGAGCAGAGTGTAGCTACTACTTATATAAATCTAGCGCGTTATGCATGATATTATGATCGCGAAATGTCTTCCTCATTCGCTTGTCGACTGAACTAGTTATCAGTAGGCTTAGGCTTTGGGCGCCAGTAATGCGAAGGAATGTATCCAAGCCCAGCAAGCCAAGGACATAGGCGTAATTAGGTGGTACATGTGGTAACTACCACATTACGTTAAGAGAGGGGATTCCCTGAAATCAAAGCAGGTTCCGGTTAATCAACTTCCGACTCTGTTGACAAATTGCAAATTTACGTACACCGGCGCTAATTAATGGGCTTGGAATATTTCAGAAAAATTTCAGCAAGCTCATTTTCAAAAGCAGAATTTCCATCATCAGTCGATTATTTCTGCTATGTTTTTCTCAAGTGTAACTAGAGACTGTAAAAAGAGGATAAATTAAAAAGAAGGAATTACATAAACACCACAAAGCTGATACAAAACATTGTCAGACACGTAACCCTACAGGAAAGCAAAAACATCATTTTCGTGGTCTCCGTTTATTCACTTTTTTTACTTTACCGTAATGTTCTTATAAAATAATTTGACGATAAAATTGTTTATTTTCACTTAAACAATTCACTTGACAACTTCCTGTCTTTGATAAAACACTTTCGTGCACGAGGTGAGAGCATTAAGTTCAGCTCCTTGTTAAACCTTGATCATAATCCGTTCAGCCTACTTGTTCGCCTTTTAACCATGGTTTGATGTTACTAAAACAACAGATGATCTCTTACTGGAAGAACGACTTCCCTCCGCGTGACCGATTCGATCTTCGGGGTATCTGTAATGAATGTTTCGCCTTATTTGAAATGGCATTCTATTCATTTTTTATAAATATCACTTTCGGTGCCTTAAAGTTTATAACAGATGAATCAATTAAACGCTATCCATTTTCATCTTTTCGGTAGTTTTTCTTCCATACACATTCCCCTCTCCATAAGCCCCAGCTGACTTTAAGAAGATGAAAAGGCTTACACTTTTCGAAGTTATTTAAGAAAAGGAAACTTTAGTTTCATAATGTGCAACACTTATAAATAATAAGTGTACCGAAAAAGCCTTTGTATTCTTAGTTTCGATAGTCATCGCGAATATAAGTATTTAGACGGTAACGCAGTAAAAAGAAGTTCAATCCCTCTCAATAAGTTATTCAAAAATTGTCAGTAGTTATTAATAATCGTCTTTTTCTCCTGTCTACCGAATGAACAGCTTTTTCAAAAATAAATAATAATCATGAATAATAATAATCTATTGGAGTTGTTGTGGTAATGCTTACGTATTCAACACTTGTAGTTCAGAGCTCAATGCCAGTTTCTTAGAGCCCATTAGGGTCTCAAAGTTAATCAATAGTTACCGAAAATATAATGTTCCAACTAAGGTGTACTTTGAGCTACTTTGGTGCATTTCCAGATTTTTCGAATCGTCACTTTGTAACTTTGATATAAAGAGGGTTATTAACTTTTCCCCTTGCCACACCTTTCACGAAAATTTAGAATAGCCGAGAGAGGCGGCATATAATTAGGATAATAGGGAGTTTAAGCAACGACGACGGCGACGGCAACGAGAACGGCACGTGCTGCACGCACGCACGTGCTGCACGCTTTTGTTTTCATTTCTTAGCCGTCACTGCCCGACTACGACGTGAAAGTGCCTAATTTCATCTTTTGTGGAGGACATGAACAAAAGACAACGACTTGCTTTTACTTTTCCTGAACTTTGTCACGGTCTTTTAGAATTCAACTCCATCTAGAAACATTTGCCAACATTTGAGGAATTGAACGAGATGGAATAAGCGCGATTAAGTTTGAAGCACTCTCGCAAATTCACTTTTTAAGAGACGTTTTTGTAGCCGCCGTCAAATTAGTTAGCTAAGCTCCTTAATTTCTTCTCTGCTGTCACCAGCACGTTTACAACCTCTTCTAACATTCAAACTACGTTCTCCCCCCTTATAACCAGCAGGGCGAGCAGAAAAGTTGTCAGTGATGATTTTATCCAAAGAAAGTTCACGATTTTGTTAGTAGTTTTAGAGTATTTTGCATCAGCAGTTTTGCTTTAATCTGACTACAAACCTCTCATGCCTCCACTCTTGACCGTGGCATTCCAATAAGTTGAGAGGTAGTCTGTTACACAGCCGTTTTTAGGGTCGTCACCCAACGCTGACGTCACGCAACGCTGTGGAGGAGCGTGGCGTGACGACACTAAAAACGGCTGTGTAGCAGACTAGTTGAGAGGGGATTAGTCTGGTATTTTTTTCTATTACTCAAGCTCCTAACTCCGTTTATTTTAAACCAAAAGAGGATTTTTTTTATCAAATCAAAAGAAATTTTCTCCCCGTTTTAGCGCATGTTACCTATATAAGCTGCTACGATCTCATTTGTTGGCCAATATGAATGAAGTATATACTACACGCTGTTTGGTATGTTACGAGGAAGTCAGCTCCCTCCTTTAATGATAACAGACGGCAAAGACAACAGATAAATTTAGTTTTTTTTGACCTTGGCTCATGTAGCTTGGAAAAGATCGAGTTTTTTTGAAATAGGAAATATTTTTTTGTTTTGGTTTATCAGCACCGTTTAGACGATCGACGATGACAAAATTCAGAAGGTGACTTGTACTTTGGTAGCAGGGTAGAAAAAACATGAACTTGTAACAATCCCGGACAAAAGTAGCCGGGAAGGTTGTAAAAAAAAGGCTTAACATAGTTCACTTTTAATGTTCAAAGAAGATGGTTTTCCCTTTTGCTAAATATCTCTTGCCCCACTATTCAGTGTTGGGATCAGTACCAGAACAATTAAGCGCACAAACACTTTACTTAATTAATTAATTCAACATTGCCCCAGGGGGTGGGGGAAAGAAGGAAAACTGAAGTAAAAGTTGTAGCCTTTCCAACACTTTTGACAATGATTGTATTTCCCTCTATATAGAAAATGAGTCACTAATTTCGCACAAACAAAGCCGGGAATAGACCCTGAAATTGACAGGCGAATGCTTCTGAAGGCTGGTGCAGGAAAAAACTAGAGGGTTCGCACGCTATCTACAAACCACAGAGAAAGACTAACGCGTTTCTAAATTAAGTTACTTACTTGTATGAAATCGACGATGTTAGAGAGTCCGTCTGTTACTGAATGCAGGTGTAAGTGAACGCAAATGCAAACTGGACAAGCTCTTTCGATCGAGTTGAAGAGAAGTTGAGAAAATGGCCTCCAAAACCCTCAAAGATAAGATAATGTTCACGCATAAAATTTCGATTTAAAGCCGCTGTGCGGTATAACTATTTTCAATACCAGCTTCAAAAACATTTTTGGTCATCTCAGATTGATATAGAGCATTTATTACGATTAATCAACAAAATCCTTGAGTAAGTAAGTTATTCTTTTTAGAATACTTACTTCAGTTTAAATACAACTATAACATATCTCAAAAACTATAGAAGTGGTCCAGCTGTTTTGAGTCCAAAAAAGCACAACACGTATTAAGTAAAATTATCAAGTTCAAGATAAAGTACAGCCCGGGAGTACAGCAACATCCCAGGTACATTATCAAATTTAGGGCTTGTGGATAAAACCCTCAAGGTTAGCAAAATAGAATTGTTTTTTTTTAAGATCTCAAGGGCTTGTCCAATGTCTACGGAATATATATATATTTTTTCTTCACTTCCAAAAAAGAGGACATCCTTGTGACCTATAATAAATTTTTCTAAGATTCTTTCTTCCCCGAAATACCGTTTCCATCATTTTCGTCCCGGAACTTGCGAAATTTTCCATTAAACGGTTTTAATAACTTATAATTAGTAGTTTTTTCGTTTCGAAATTTCCGCGGGATATCTGGTCCAATGGACGGAAGGTGCCCCAAGTTCCACCCACGCTTCAGTAACTGTCAGTTTACGAAGTGAAAGTGACGGAAAAGAACAATAATGTTTAGCTTGTCTGAGCTGAAGAATACCGAACGCGGAAAATGTGATCATAGAAATTAGCTTTGTTAGCATATTCTCGTCAAACTGACATGCGTCGCGTGGTAGCTTGGTTAGTAGACTTGGTACGCTTTATGTGCAGTCAAAAATTAACGCAGCTGAAACAGATACCTCCGTCTATACCGTCACTTTTGATTCTTCACAAAGCATCAACATATCTCTATAACCGAGTTTCTTGAATCTGAAACGGGAAACCGAATAAGAACATTCCTTGTTGCTCAATCTCTAAACCGAACTGGTCTACCAGATCTACTGATTTTGATACTCATCTGTTCCGTTATAATGAGGTCAGGTTGAATCTCGTAACAAAAAGAGAACATTTTTAACTTTTGCATTAAGTACATGTCGATAGTGCTGAAAAAGGTATACTCCTTCAAGTTTTCTCAGAGAGCACCGTAAAACTTGGAATAAGGAAAAACTAGCAAAATAGAACGATTACAGGTAACTTCCCGTCGCCTATAGTCTTAAATCCGTTTTTCATCACATTTTCGTTTTTCCTTGAAGTCAACCACGTGCATCGACTCAAGTGCATACCGAGGATAGCTTTGATTAGTTCCTCACTTTCAACGGCTTGAAAAACGTTTTGAGACCGTGGGTCTAGAAACGTACCGATCGAGAAATAGACGCAACGCAAGCTAGAAAACGGAGGGAAGATAAAGCACGGAATATATCTTCAATCAGACGGTGCCGTATAAATGAGAATGTTTTTAAAAATGAGGAAAATCGTCAAGTTGCTGATTAATTGATGCAGGTGAACCGGAAAATCCTCAATCCCGGAACATCCCTGAGTAAAGGTCATTTCTTGTAGCTTATAAATGATTGAAATGTCATACATGGAAATTTTTGGGGAGGTTCAAATATCAGAGGTTTACCGGTCAGCTTCTTAATTTATCTCCGAGAGCTTGTGATACCAAATATATGTAATCTAAATCCCTACAAAAAATTAAAGGCGCTAGATAACTTTCGAGAGGTCATTTGTTAGTGCTTGAGTGTGTTAAATACGTCTCTGATGCAATCATGCCTATAGATTTCTACACCTTCTACTAAAATGAAACCGATGTTCCTTGTCATGGTTTGGTTTAAACTTCCTCTTTCGTAAGTTAAGTAAAATTCTTCTAATCATTTTAGTGTCTGGAGCTGTTAAGGGTCTGTTGAGGGAGGTTCAGCCCAGTTCTTAGGTGATCATCGGTTATATATGATTATGATATAATAATTACCGATACTCAAATTTAAACCATTATCTAACAAAATTTAATATTGACCTTGGTTTTCCACTTAAGCCTTTTAGAGGCTTTAACTTTGAGATTAGACCAAAAAATCCCCCACTCTGAAGAAAGCCGTAAAAGGTTTGCTATGTTTTGTGACCTGACGGCGAATTTTGAGTTACTGGTTTAAAAAGTCACTCAGACATTACAACATAGCTACTCAGTCACAGGTCTTGTCCTCAGGATCATTTTGCCGTTTATAAAACCCGGAAATTGGGTGGGTCGCCCCTCCCTTTTTCCAAGCACTGGGGCCAAGGTGAAAATTCCTGAGAAACAGCCAGAGAGGGGAACGGATTTCAAAGTCTTTCAGCATCCCAACCAGCTTAATTAGCTATATATAATTGTTACTCTGTCCTTAGTAGCAAAACAGCTAAGTGAATTCACACCCATAGGTCGAAGGAAACCTCCCTACAACCGATTTCATTTCTCACGAGTAAATTTCTTCATTCATTTACATCGGTAAACAAACATTACTCTTCTCTTTACTTGCCTGTCTATCAGTTGCCTACAAGCATTTTATTCGTCAGTTTCAAACCTGTATTTTGTAACTCCAAACGAGACCTTTACGACTGAAGGTACAAGAGGGGCGAAAAAATAAATATTAAATACATATTTATATTACAGGCTAACGACCGTCCTCACAAAGTGATAAATAGTTCAGTGTCATACAGTTCACATAGGCGGATAATCACAAATTATTTTCTTCATGCACAAGAACAACTTGTTGCAACATGACAAGCTCCATTCTCTCCGAAGAAGAGTTCATAATTATTCTTGCACGTTGGTGGTGGGAGCCCATCCAGGAGACATCCAACATGTTGTTGTTTGCAGTGAACTTCTTCGACATGTCTTTTTAGACAGTTGTTATACTTGAATACTCTTCGCTTCTCACAAGGATGAAAAGAACGTCTGAGACGGTAAAGAACGTTCGGACTGTCGACGGTGGCGTTGGTGTCTTTCTCTGATAGTGCGTGGTTAGAAAACCTGTTGTCAGTTACTTGGTTTAGTAAACGAAGCTGATCTTTAGTTGTTGTCGGCTTCTTTAGGAGTTGGCGGAATTTAACAGGACTCAGCAGCACTTCAGAGATAAGCCAGCCTCCTGTCATAAGATATAGAGTAACCTGAAAGAAAAGATATGAGACGTACAGTCAACTCTCCGGCTAGGTAACACGGACATCTAGAGTTAGTTCCTGCCCCGTTTCTACCTTCCTTACTCCTTTTAGGTGACTCTCTAAATCTCTAAATGTCGGAATTTTACCCTAACATAGTCTCTAGGGATAGGCCATTCATTTTAATTCTGCAGCTAATAATTGGGACTGCGATCCGATCATGAAGGGAAGATATAAATATTTTCACAGGCAAATACCTTTTTTATGTTTCTCCGCAATGAGGGATTTCGACTTGGAACTAGTTTCGTTCACTGAAAATATAGACAATTCGAAAGGTGTGCCCTTTACACAAGTTACCCTTTTCCCGAGAAATTGAAAAGGAAATTGACCATGTTAATCGCTCTCTGTGATGACGGAAGCATTGAGAAACTGACGGGTTCCGGAGGTCAAACCTTTCGGTGTTTAGTAATACCTTGTTTAAACATGTTTTCTTTACGTTCAATGATACCTTAATTGAACTCTTAAAGTGACATAAGTCAAATCTAAATGGCCAACGCCAAAATCATTCTGTAAAACGCTGATTAACAGATCAAACAATGCACCTCTACTAAAAAACTTCATTTGAATATTGGTCACTCCTGTCCAAAGGAATTCCTCCACAGTTAAAAAAAAAGCAAACTACATTTCATTTTAAGAAAATTTTCGTGAAGAACGATTAAAAGCCAGGCTAAAACGTTTTAACCTTACGTCACTTCCTATTGTTTTGCTGATTTCAGTTTTTAAAAAACTGCTTAGCATACAGAATAGCAGATTTGTCTCCATTTACTCTACCGCAAAAGAAAGTATTATAAAATGAGGGGATCTGAAAATTAATCCGAGATCACATATCTCTCTCAGCCCTTTGGTGAACTGCCTGAGATGTGAAATATAGTTCTGTATTTTTGATTTTGCGGATGAAATCCAAAGTTTCACTTCACTTTTTTTAAAATTAAAATGAAATACTGTTACCTTAACATAACTATGAACTAGGATTTTTATTGATTTTTTTCCTGCGTTTTTTGTCATGGTTAAACCTCACCGCTTGCGCGCTAGCCGTTAACTTAAAACACTGATTTGGCCGCTTTAATTCAATTGTGAAAAGTCAAGAAGCAACTGTATGATCTATACAAATACGTTTTGGTGGTACATAACTATAATTTTAACTTTCAACTTTAGCTTTCCCAATCGAACTTTTCACTTTAACAAAGCGGTAGCTAACAATTACAGACAGAATCCTGCGAAAGAACAGACAACTTTTGCAGTGCGAGAAAAACTTACAAGAACACCCCAAATATTCATCGTTGATAATTACGCAGTCTGGATTGGATGAAAAATGGATGATTTGGATGAAATGTTACAGAACGTTTTCAGTATGAAGAAAAATTGCAACTTACCTTCACGGCAGTTAAACTGATCATACTTCAATAAAGTCCCTTCAGCGTTCAAGGATGACTGAGTTGATGTCGAGCCTGTCCGTTTCTTTTCTCGAGCCTGTTCCATGATCCAACAAGAGAATCAACGGGTTTTTATACCTTACGTATACCTTGTACAAGGAAAAACAAATGGTGCACTGATTACAATACTTTGCTAAAAATAGACTGATGCAAAGTTGTTACGTGGTCGCTTGGCATCCGATTCGTGTCGTGGACATAGTGGGCCCACGCATTAAAAGAAAGGGGGGGGGAGGGAGGGGGTTGATTTTTCAAACGTACTGTTGGATACTGGAGTATGTGGCTTTACTCTTTTGGGCAGTTAATTGGGCAGGTGTAAAATAAGGGAGGGGAGGGGGAGAAAAGGGCGAAAAAGGGAAAAGGGTATTCCCTCTCAGTCTACGCCTTTGTGTAAATTGAAACGAACCAGAATCATAAACTAAAAGGTCCCGTGTCTTAAACAGGGTAGCGAATTCCGGAACGAAATGAACTTTTTTTTTAAACAGGGTCAAGATTTGAATTCCTCGTCGGCATACCTCTACCTGAACATCCTTTGAGGCCCCCTCCCCCCCACCCCCCCGCCCGTGTATTGCCCCCCTCCCCTGGGAAGCGTGTCAATTACAATCCGTTGTGCCCTGGCTGGAATACAATACAGTTTTACAAAGCTTTTATTGCAGCAAGCAGAATAAAAGATTACTCCTACACGCTACCCCGGTTTAGCGCTGGATTGGCAGTCATGCAGCCGGGAAGACGGGAAAGGCCTCGGGCCATGTTTTTGCCTTTTTAGTACAGACCACATTTTACACGCGACGACATTCTGATCACAATAAGTAAACAGATATTCAATTTGCAAGGCTGATGTAATATCATCAGAGCAGGTAATTACACAGGTAGCCCAAGCTTGAAGGTGCATTGGCATTGTTGCGGAACTTTCGAAATATAAGGATTTGTATGGGGAAAAACCTATCGTTTCTGTAACCTACGAAAATAAAAGATTTTAATAAAAAAACTGCTTACCTAACAGCTTGGGCTAGCTGCGGTAATTTTCTGTGTGAACAAGGGGTGAGTGATGATTTTATAAACGTTTTCATAGTCCAACATTATCTTACATATAATCAGTAATTAAAACATGAATTGAAATCTACCTTTTTCTTATGTACCCTATCTATATTCTATTTTTTCAAATGACTTCTATTTGTCTTGAAAATTAGGACTTATCGTTTTAAAGCTCTTAAGTCTCAGCAGGATAGGCGTGTGCCATCAAGATTTTAAAACCATGACCCCGTATATATTTTTTGTTTAAAAGGAAAACATAATTGAAAATTGACACTCTTAAGCTGACCTTTTTTAAACAACAAACATAAAAAATGACCCCAGCCAATAACGCGGATCTTTGCGAATGGGTCGTTTTTTTTTTTTATTTCCTACCTTGGATAACAGAAGTTTCTTTTCCTTTCCTATTGAGCCTGGTCTCGACAGCGAGGCGCGAAGGCCACACCGAGATAGCCTCCCACAAACCTCCAACAACGTCTGCGTGGGAGAGCTTTATCAAACCGTGTGCACACGTTTTTCCATCCCTTGGAGAACGGACCTCTGGAGCCGGAGTAAAATCAGTTGAATTATATTGCTTTCTTTACAGTTCGCTCAGTCTTACAAAGGCGGGTTAAGATATGTGATTTTAGATACCCTATCAAAGTAACACATACCAAACAGCATAGAAGCCCCAAAGCCATACTCTATCACCGGCTATATCGGCTTGATACATAACAGTGCCCCTCGGGGCTAGTAGACAGGGGGAGGAGGGGGTGCACCGCAGAAATTAGCCTTTTTTGGCTGTTCAGCGAGTAGGGATGACGCAGAGAGAACTGAGCAGAAAAAAACAGGGAGGGAATAGATAAACAAGACGTTGTTGTCTCCTTTCTCACTCTTCTTTTCTTCCGCACCCTCCCCCCCCCCCCCCCGTTACCTCTATTTCACGCCACTCTCCAACTACTTTCCTACAATCTCATAGGATACAGTCAAAGTATGTTGATGTGGGGAAATGGTGTGTCGGCAGAATGGGTATATTATTTTCCAAAAGTGATTGAGATGCTCTAGGATCGTGAGGCGAGGGAAGAGTTTCTTTTCTCCCCATAACATATTCCTAGCTGTTTGATTCAAGCGCAGGCACGTGCAAAGATCCGATTAGTTACGTCACATTTTCATTGCTGGGTATCAAGCTTGCAAAGTAGTACTCAGTCTACTCAGTGACTACGTCTCGCTCGAAGGGCGTCAGCCCTATTTTCCCCAAATATCTACTTCCCTCGCGCGCGGAAAAATCATGACTGTAGTTCCTCGCGCTACTGGGGAGGAAAGGGGGAGGGGTACTCCTGGGAATTCTTCTTCTCCTCCAGCTCCAAATCCTGACCCTAGAAAATGTCATTTTTAACTTGTTTTTAGAACCGGCCAGGAAAAAAAAAGTCATCATAACTTAGACTAGAACGCGAACAAAAAGACTTGTTAAAATCCATTTCGAATTCGCATATTAATATTTTTTTTATACTCATTTGGAATTGAAACCTTAAAAAAACTGCAAAAACCGTGGGCGAAGATCCTGCTGGTTGTCAACGTTGGATCTCCAGAAAAGAGATCTAATCAGTCAAAAAGAACCAAACAACGAGAAGTCCAAAGACTACTGCAAAGCTGATCAGAACAACGTAAATTGCTTTTTCATAACAATATTTCGACTGGCCATACCAGCCTTCTTCAGGTTGGCAGATGTTACTGAATTTATGATAGGAATTACAATGTTATATAGATGGAAAATGTCGCAATAAAACTTGTTTAAAAGGGAGAGGCGGAACACTCCCGTAGCTCCCTCGAAACACCATACCCTATTCCAGACCAAAACTATGGGCACATACCTCTATGGCTTATGAGGGTGCAACCTCGTCCCTAGGGACGAGGTTGATGAGGGTGTACCTACACGGGTGATTTTTATTGAGGCTTACAGAAGTGTACATGCGACTCTAATAGTTATTCAGTTTTTCATAGTTTTAATGAATAATAAACAAATTTCACGACCAGCTTAATGACAGCACAATTGTCTGTTAGTTTACATATTATAGAACCCCTGAGCTTCAAAGTTTTTACGCACAAACACAGGCAGTTATAAATGTTTTTTTACACTGTGGATAGAATGTGATCTTAGGATCGCATTTTCTGGTGCCATACGTAGAAATGGAATTATGACATGCCGTGAAACTGGTGTCTTTACACTCATACGTTTTAACCCACATACCATCGCAGAACTCAAAAAAGTGCTTTGCCACACAAGAGCCTTCATGCCTTCTCTCTTCTGTATATAGCTCTGCTTGGTCCTGAAGCTGCTGGCTGGTTGTTTTCTTCTCATTGGCGACATTTTCATCACGTGACGTGTCAACTGTGTTTTCCTTCCAATCGGAAAGCAGGTGTTCAGCTGCTAAATGCGATGCGCCGGTATTACCGGGCAGCGGTGAGCGATCCGCGTCATCTTCAATGGGGATGGCGGTAGAAGCACGTAAGCAAAGAAGTAACACGGTAACCTGTTGTTTGGGAAAGGAAAGGTTTTTCACTTAACGTAAATGGAGTAAGAAAGAAAAGAAAATCATGTTAGCGAATATAAAAGGTGCGTTAAAAAACGGCCTTTCAGTCTCTTTCTGATAAAAAAAAAAAATCCAAATTTTCGTCAGGTTGTTTTATTTTATTTTTTATAAAAGCCTTCTACAGAATCAAAAGAACTTAATGCACTAACTCTGCTTTTTCAGTCCAAACAACCAGATGAAATGATGTTGTTTCTATAAAATATGTCAAAATTATCAGAAGTTCTATCTGTTAATAGTTATAACTAAAATGAAAAAAGAGAATTAAAAAAAAGAAAAACTCCTGGAAAGGAAAAAAACGCAACTTCAAAAGAAAAAACAGTTTTTAACTAGTTAGAGGTGTTGTTACCTGGCTTTTGACAAACAAACATATCCGCGGGTTGCTGTTTCTTTCAACTGATATCATAGAGAAATTAATCACAATGAAAGAGTACCAAATGAAACATAATTAACTTACGCATTGAGGTAGAAAGTTCCTATTTTGCATCCTGTTTTTTGTGCTGAAGAGGCCGGCTCGAACACTTTGCAGCTTGCTTTAACAATGGTTAAAGCATCACCCTTGTGAATTTATAAACGTGTCCTTCATCACCATATGGTAGCTCTTGAGATCGCCCACACAAAATGCCTTTCAAGTTTTTCCCATTTTGTTTGAGTGGAGTGCTCGAATCACAGGAACTCTTGTACCCAGTAAAGTAAGATGCACTTTATTCACACTGTTTGACACTAGAGTTAGTATTACTCAACCGGAAATGAATATGATCGAGATGATTTAAAGTACACTAGAATCCCTTTTAAAGAACCACCTTGGGGAAAGCAAATTCAATTCGAATTATCGGGAGGTTTGAAAGAACTGGCGTAAACTGATTATAGTGTTTGACTGTCGAAGGGAAGTTAAGTTTGGTTCGAATTAGCGGGAATTTCGAAAAAACTGAGAGTTCGAGAATTCGAGACTCCACTGTCCAGGAGCACCCAACGAGAATATAGTTCAAAACCACTTATACATAGCATTGTTGAACGTATTTTAGATATAGGCATATTTTTATCCCCTAAAAATTTTTCAGTCTAGTGATCCGAAAATTATAGGCATCAAAACTTACTTTTTCGAAAATTTCAGTCAGAAAAAAAGGTTCCAGAAAATTCTAGGTGACCTTTTTAGGGTAAAAACTCGTTAAAAATGGGCAATTGTACCATTTTTTCGATGTTCGAAAATCCTAGGAGAGGCAGGCAAGCAAGAAATCTACAACAAAGATTCCGAAAATTCTAGATCTCAAATCGTCTTCCGAACAGATATTTTCCAAAAATTGACGTTGGGTGCCGCTAACTTGTGCTTTCGATGGGATGGAGAAAAGGACTTTTATATAATAACGATTAGGTTTAGTGCTGGAGATGGAGACCTTGATCGGCTACTCTTAGCATTGATGGGGACCCTTCTTTGACTCAGGGAATCAGGTTTTAGCCTGAATTTTTGCTTAATTTTGGAACAGTTTCCAGGAATAATATTTACGTATATGCAATTTATTCTACTTCCTCTTTTTGTGAGTAACCTTGCGTGGCCACTTACTAAAAGGCGTGCACTCATTAAAAGCTGATGACAAATGACGTTGGTTAATTGAGTCTCGTGGCCCCACTAAAACGTTTTTCGATTCAAAAAGTATATATAAACTGAGATGTGTTTATCGTATTTCAAAGTGACGTAAGTTTAATCGTTCAAGAGTGTGTATTTAGAAGTATATATCTCAATTGAAAAGACAAAGGCACTAGTTTCAAAGGAGAACTTAAAGACAACAATAAAGTAATAGTGAAATAATGACATTATTTTGTTGCACTGGACCGGGATGAATCTGTAAATGGCCAAATTTGAAACTGAAATGAGAGATAAAAAAAAAACACACGACGTTTGGACAACATCATTACGTGAGGCTTCGGGAAAACTCTTCATTTGAAGGCTCTTTGGCGGCACCACATTTTGCGCCATTTTATTTCAGCATTTTTAACAGGATGAAATTTGTAATCGTTTGTTTTCAATTGATATTTAGTTCTTCCTAAAAAAAAGGTAGAAGGTTGGTTGTCTTCGCCTCTTGGGATAGCAATTTAAGTAAAAGCAAGTATTATATTTCTATAGTGGTTCTCCAACGCAGCCGTTCTTAGTGGTTCTTCAAGCGATCCTGCAACGTCTGCGTGGGAAGGCCATCTGGTGATTATTCACACGGGAAGTTTTCCTTACAAGATTCCATTTATTGATAGACTGCGAACAGTCTCTCTCTTCTCGTAGTCTAATTTCTTGATGATAATGTTGTAGTATGTTTGGTCCAATTTAAAGTCTTCAGGGAATTTGAGGATAAAATGACATCGCTCCTCGGCAATTATCATAACTTATGGCTGGGAAACCCCCATGTAGAAGGACCTTCTCCAAGGATGGCGGATGGAGATCACCTGGAGATAGGGGGATATATAGTTCAGAAATGTTTAAATGTCATTTGCTGAAGAAAATTTATTTGTGCTGAAGAAGTATGAGCGGCATTTTCTCTTTGCTTTGTTTAGCTGATGTCGCACTTTCAATTCAACCACTTCTTTTGCGGCGCGTCATCGATCCGAGACTTTACTACCAGAACGGTCTATAATTTGCATTGCAAAATCCTGAACGATTCTCGCTAGTCGTAGGTAATGAAAATAAGCTAGAGCATACACGAGAGTTTTAAGAGGAAAAACTAACATTCTAGAGAAACGCGAGATAAAACATTCTTAACCCACCATGAATGAAAAAGTAGTGTGCTTAAATTTGCCATTTGGTTCTACTATCGACTTTAAACGTTCCTTCTTTTTCTCGGATCATTAAAGAGGCGAATTGATTAATAATGATTGTAAGGGGTCTTTCTCAGTCCTATGAAGATTTAGTGCTACTTGAAAACCTCTTTGAACAAATCCTTTTTGTATTATTCGACTATATCAACGAAGGGTGGCCCGCTTTTCCTTAAGGTTGCCATGACGACCGCTCAAAAGTCACCGTTTGCGTAACGACAGATAGAGAAGAAGTAGGCTTTAGCTTGAAACTGGTTGGGGAGATGTTTTCACATTTAAGTGTCGGTTATGGGGGAAAAAATAAAGCACACGTTGTTTAAAGTGGTTCTCGTGAACCCTTGTGAGAACTCCTTTGAAATCGGTGTGCGACAAACGTAGACTGCAGACTTGCAGACTGGCAGGTAAACGGGGTAAACATTGCTGTGAAATGCTCTAACAGATCCTCTATCCCCCCAAAAAGTCTTTTTGCTACGCCACTCTATCAATACTAAGAAAACTGAAATATCTCGCCAAATATGAGCTTAGAAAGCAACTAGCAGAAAGATTGATGTTGACAAAACTAGATTATGCCGATCTGGTTTTTTACCCTCTACCACAATTCTTACTTCGCCGTTTGCAATGAGTTCAATTTGCTGCCTCAAGTTTTCTACTCGGTCACTATGTTAAGAACTTTCGGGGTGTACTTAAAATCGGATGGCTTCCAATCAATGAGAGAAGATATTTGAACGTCCTGAAATCATGCTCTAAAGCTTTGCATAACACTGAGACTTGGCCAGATTATCTAAAATAACAATACAGGAATGCCCCAAAGAACTGCGCTCAAGCAATTCAATTAGTTTAGTGGTCCCGACCGAAAACGAACTAAAACGGCACTTTCAAAGATGATGCGTAGAAGCTATTTAACAACAAACCAGAAACTATTAGAAACTGTAAAGATTACAGAACCTTTTTAAGACTTTCAAGGATTTTTTTTATGTAACAGATCTAGAGTACAGAGTGATTAGTTAGTTTTACTGCAATTTCGATTCTGTTAATCCTGCTTCTATTTTTAATTGTATATTGCATAATTGTAAATAACTTAATCTGATTTATTTTTTAATTGTAATTGATGTACTTTAACAAGACTTCGGATTTCACAAGTAAATGTCTCTCGGATTCCGGATTCCATAATTGAGCAAAAATTTCTTGGATTCCGGTATCCGCATTCGCTTACAGGTGGCGATGTGCCTAAAATAGAAAACTTAGACCTCCCCTTCTCCCAAATCAAGGATGGGAAAATGGCGCGTTTTTGCCCTTCGCGCGGCTTCATCCTTGATTTGGGGGGATGGGGGTTTGCTGTTCCAAGATTGTAGGTCCCACTGCTTGCTATCCTATGTATGCCGCTGACCATTTCAACAAACTTGCTTGAGCAATTGAGCATCAGGCTAGTTTGGGCATACGTACGGAACTCTCTGCAATGATTTGCTTGAAGGACCACTAAACAATAGCTTCCAAGTGTGTGCGTTCATTCACAATACTAACGTTCATTAAATCGCATACAAATGTTAGTATATCTATACAAGAACCTTAATTTCTCTAAGACAAAAGCTGCCGATGGCTCCTTTATTGGCCTGTTCTGTACCCAGAAGAAAGCAATTCCTTAAGAGAGCGAGGAAGCATAAACGTTGGCTTATTCCATTGGCCACCAATATCGACAGAAAATTTGCATGCTGACACGACATCGAGTGATAAATTTGTCTCGATCTCTGGTTCTCAACTTGCTGCGCTTGTTCTGTTTTTCCGCCGATCTGCCGTTTACTTTGTGCCACGAAATTGACTTAACCAAAGAAGGGGAAAAACTTTATTGTAGACTTTTTTAGTTTTTTTTTTGTCGATTCTCGTCAGTGTTTCAATTTCCAATGAAACCAGTTCTTTTTTTGCAATTAACAAGATAAACGGAAAAAGGGGTCAGATGATGAAAAAGCCACAACCGGCTGTGCGCAATAGAGTTCGATTTCCGTTTCCGCTTAAGCTAAG
The DNA here is from genome assembly GCA_964035525.1 of Porites cylindrica. NCBI lineage: Eukaryota > Metazoa > Cnidaria > Anthozoa > Scleractinia > Poritidae > Porites > Porites cylindrica. The sequence goes on along the minus strand of OZ037780.1, from coordinate 3,829,214 downwards.
GAAGTGGAAGAAGAGGCACGTCAGCTTATATTCAGTTATATTGTCCTTCACTTAAGGTCACGTGTGAATCAAAGAGCAAGCGTTAATCGTTAAAACAAAACACTATACCAACAGAAGGAAAGGACACTTAATTTTTCTTTACTGACACAATTATGCTTTAGGATAGTTACCTCTTAGTTGAATGTCAAATTGTTGAAAGATAAAGAGGGGGAAAACAAATTTAAGCAATCAAACAGAAATTTTTCTGAGCATGGGGCGACATCCGTACACTGGAACAAAACCTAATTGATTAAAACGACTAGACACGATTCAGTGACAAGGAAACTACCATGAAAGGCCACCAATTTGACCTTCTTAATCTACAGAATCTCAGAAATCACACATGCATTCACGTAGCCCTGATTTAGGTTCGGGGCACATTTAAGTTTGATCATCACGACGCTGCTTTCGAGTTACGTAATTCATTTCTCGAGAGGTGTGGTGAGAATTTGAAGACATTTTCTAAGTGTTTAAGTGGTTCTTGGATAGGAGGAAACTTTTGTGTTAAGTAGGGCTGCACCAGGGTTCAATAAGTGATACCGGATATCTCCACCCAGACTTTCTGGGAGTATCTATCCCCGAGGCAGTACATTACGGGGAGTTTATGTGCCTTACGATCTCAGATTCCACGCGAAAAGCTGAGTGGAATTGAATATCATTTGGGTTGTCTTTGTGACGAGAAAACCTTGGACCGAAGCCTGCGTTATTTAAGTAACGCCCGGTTTTCACGGTAACTGAAAAAAGCTTCGAATTCTAGGACTACAGTACAGTACAGTTAAAATCCAAGATTGTAAACCTGTTACCATGGAGTTGCCCTGGCAAAAACACGGTCTTCCAGTGCAGCGAAACCACTCTTATCCCGTGGGCTATACTGGCTTTCGGGTATTTGCACGATAAAATTGCCTTTGTGTTTTAAGTGCCATTATCCACTGAATCCAGTTGCTGTAATAAAGCACGATTTCAAAGTACAACCTAGTTGCTGAATATGTTCTACTAGTCAGGATTAATTCAAGAATATTATCGACCATATTTCAGTTCCATGACGTTTCGATGACTCCTTCATGCCCAGTCTGACAGATTTGACTACCGATTTAACAGAGAAAGTGCAAACATTCGAAGAATAAGTTATATTTATTGTTTAACTCTCTGAGTAAACAGGCTGTCACGAAATGACATTCGATTGAGTTTCAAGACAAAATTCGTGTCGTGCGAATATTGCTAAAGAATGATCAAGTTCTAATTTCATCCGCAGAAACAAACATAAAATGCAGTACTAGGGACAATTTAACAACTGCAAATTTTTCACAGCTATGTAGGGATGACAAGGTCAACTGATGCTGTTATTGTTCTAGGTATCAGTCATTTTCAGTAACCCGTCTCAATTCTTAGAGGAATACTAGTACATAACTGATTATATCTCAGAGGAAACAACATTGGTATTGCCAATGGTTTTCTGTAAGGGATCATTCCGACGCGGAAGAGAAATGGATTTCCAAGAATGCTAAAAACCAACTTAAAACAAATTTCCTACTTCGTAAAATGCTAAATTGAGGATTGCCTTGCCATGTCCCATGTTAAGGTCAAGTTCATATCCCATTCCACGGTAAGCAAAGGCGAATCGGGCTGTTAAAATCTAAATGCAGTTATGGTCACAAATAACGCCTCCCCTCCTTGGGTATACGAGATTATTGAATACAGATGATGACCCCAAGGATTGAAAGGGTAAAATACAAAGCAAGGCTGATCTTTACAAATGAAAATCCGCTCAAACATTTTTTTATACATCAATGCGTGTTGAAATAAGTTCGTTGTTAGATGATCAAGGAGCTCCGCATTGTCTTCCTCTTTCAAAGAATTGGGGAGGAATAAGGAAAACCCGGAAGTACGTCACTTATATGTTAAACAACTTCCTACTGCATGAATAAACGCATAGCAATTATTCATAATAAAAATTACGGAAAAAAAAGTAACAACAACAACAAAAAAACGATAAATGTGCCACATCAATGTAAAAATATACATATCTAGGTTTTGACTTTCTGAATTTTTAGTTATTATTTTTGTTACTTCAACCATTATTAATAACATTTTTCGTCTAGATTTTGTGCCTTTATGCTCTTGTCGTAATATGAGCTCACCGTTCAAGCATTCTCGTTTCTTCCCTTCTTATAGCTGAAACGTTATTTCAGATTGTAACGCACGTTCTTATTGGAAATTTTAATAGTAACTGATACTAATTTTGTAACGTACTGACTTGTAACTAAAGATGAAGGATCGAAACACTCTCCAAAGTTAGAATAGAAAAAAAAGACTTTGCTCATCGTTTTGAATTGATTTGCACGAATAAAACCGCAAATCTTTGAGAAATGATACTGAAAAAAAAACAACAACTTCGAGTTTCTATTTTTGTTGTATCAAATCTCGTCAGTCCGTACCTTCTCATAAAATTCAACAAATGATGACGAGTTGCATAAAAAATCGACAAGGTTTTTACCCTAAGTAGCTATTCCTGGGCAGCTTCGAATTCTCAGCTCGTATATTAACGTACTTAGGAAATATAAGTAAAGAAAAAAAAAACGTCCGGTCCCAACCGATAAACGACATATCACAAGTCACGCAATGCGGATATAGTGTACTATGAAAATGAGAGGGCCGTTAAACTAATCAATTGATACGCTTACTGTTTTAAGGCTAATTTACTTTTCGGTTATAGTAAATTCATAGCTGAGAAACTTATCCTTGAAAAAAGAACTCTATAAAGATTACAAAAGAAGAAGGGCGTACGCTCTTTCAGCCTTCCGATTGTGCTTACAAAAATTGCCCGCTTTTGCTACAGTTGGGCGTGACGCTGAATGGTTCCGTTTATGCCGTGTGCAAGCAAAGTGAATGCCTATTATTCACATTACAACAAATCCAAAATTAGACGGCGATGTAATGAAGAACTCCGTTTTGTTCCGTATATGGTCTATAAAAGCGGTCCTGCAGAGATCAGAAACTCACAAATCAACTTTATAGTGAAGAGAAACGAATTGCAGTCTATCCGTTCGAGCTACAGGTAAGAGGAAAACGAAAAAATTCTAACAGAAGAAAAAACTGCAACAAAAAATACCTACCTTTATCGAAAGCAGACGTTAGAAGAACGCAGAGACTGATTCTATTCATCGACATGGAAAAAAGCATCACAATGAAGGTATGTGTGGGTTGATTATGAATAAATGATGACCAGTATATCCTGATCTTTCGGGAATAATACTTTTCTGAAAACTTAGATCAAGAAAAACCACTAATTATTGAGCTAAATAGGTTTAAATCGACCATTTTTTTGTTCAAATTTCGCACAAAACTAAGATACTTTAATAGTAATTTGCTCTGAATATAATGAGTTTTGAGGTAATCGCCCACGGCTATTAGGCGAAAACATCCTTTGAACTTGAAGCTTGCACCAGATAGATTAAAAGCTTTCATGTAAATGATAACTTTCCACGATGAAGGACATTTTGTGGTTTAAGACTTAACGGTAGTATTCTAAAATCGTGACAAACTGACACAGAAATAGAAACACTTTTTCTTAGTGGGTATAACTGTTACGTCCTTTGAGAATGAGAGTCAGTTTTTTGTTTTGCTCCAGCTCTGAGTTTCCTGTGCCTGGGGTGTTATCTCCTGAATCTTTCTCTCCTTGAAGTAGTTTTTGCTTCAGATTCTTTAATAAACGTATTTTACTGAATTTTGAGAAAAGTTGAAAGTACGAAAATTAAACATAGTAACCAAACTTAAAACTTTATATATTTTTTTCCAGTTTGCAGTATACTTTTTTATACAAAGTTGGCTTTTCAGTGAAGTTCTGCTTAGCCCTGTTAAGACAGGTCAGCAACCAGACGGTGGGCATCCTCGCACAGCCGATACAGCGACCAATACGTTATCGATGGAGTTACTCAAAAAGACAACATCAACGTTTGAAGGATACGACAACACTAACCGTACAAACATCCGGGACATTTTATACCACCTCAGAGTCAGACGTTCGCAACCTTGCTTGGAGAGAGTACATTATAAATTCAACAGGTGTCTTGGGAGATACCAATCCGAAGTTAGCTGTAAGTCAAGCCATATTGGATGTGCTTTACATCGGGTTCCACCAAAATGCAAACGAAATTATTCAGTGATGTTCGGAAAAAACAATGCCTCTTGTTTGGTAGCAACGAGTTGCTCCTGCGCATGAGCAAAGAGGGGTTCTCCACTTTCGGAACAAAGAATAGAAATTTCTATAATTTATGCTTACCAAATTGATAATTTTAATTCGTAATCTATGTAATTTATAACTTTCATCACTATGTGATGACCATGTAGTCCATACAGGACTTTTGCTTCTTTTGAACCTTTGTTAGTTTTGGAACTGAGGGAAGTATTTTTTGTTAAGTGACGTTTGATTTCGTTTGACGGTCTCTGCTATTTGCGATGGTATTTCAGCCATACCGTCAATTTATGAAGATTCGGCAAGTATTTAAATAACTGTTCAACTTATGTAACTTACTAAATTGTCACTCAGTTGAGTTTTTTTTTCGATGTCAACTATTTAAACAAACCAGAGTAAGGCTAAAACCAATTGAAACCTCTGATTCGTCACGAATACAGAAACTTGTCTTTAAAGGGTCACTGAACTTAACTTATTCACGAAATTTTCTGCGTGCGGTGTAATATATAGCGAGACAGTAAGTTCAATACTGAGAGAATTTTATCGCCGTAAAAGCTCTTTTTCCAAGATTTTTTTACTTTCTTTTGATTCTGAGTGATCTGAATACTCAACTTTGTTCAGATAACATCTTTTTGATGCTATCCTACATGTTATATAATATTTATTGATGTTTTTGCCAAGGTCATATGAAATTAAGAATATTTAAGTTCCCAAGGGGATTACCAGATAGGATGTAAAAATATTATAATTAAATTGTAAATATATATTTTTTCAAAATATCTACAATTTTACTTAAAAGTAAGTTGTAGCTTATACTCTGGTATCATATTTCTACTTTCATTATTCAATAAATAAGAAACTTATTGAAATCTTCTAACTTGTGGTTTACTCAATCCATTCCTTGAAATGGCTGACGCTGTAATAAGTTTCAAGGAGTCCATCGAACCAGCTCGTAGCGTTGAAAGGAAAGACAGTGGTATTTAAAGGTCGTTATACGTTTAAGCTATTATAAGCTCGTGCGGGTTCTAATTATTGAATTCAAGCAATTCCTGGTTCTCAAAGCCCCAAAAGTGGAACTAAAACGGAAGCGAGTTTTTACGCACGGAGTATCGGCAAGAGACTATGTACCTTATAGTCTCTTGGTATCGGGTTATCGACACAACTCCAGGAGCGGCGTTTTTCAAGCAAACAGCATAGTGAATTAGCTCAAAATGAAATAATAATAATAATAATAATAACAAAACAATGATATCTTACTTTTCTTTCCCTGTTTCTGCGTTTGATTTCCATAGTGTCTTTTTGTTTGCCTTTGTTTGCTGCGATTTCCGAGTCTTTGAAAATACTGCCCAACAGCTACCATTTTGAAATTGCTTCACTCAGTTCCAACTGACCACTCTAGAAAATTCCATAACATACCATAATGCTCTTTGTTTGTCACCCCACATTTTGCATAGGCATCTTTTTCAGTTTCTCTGGGGCCATTTTAACTCTTAAGAGACACTGAAGACAATGCTTATGCAAAATTTTGGAGTGACAAACAAAGAGCATTATCATCGGTATATAATGGTATTTCTGGAGTGGTCAATTCTACGCTTCCAAAGTTTGCCCTTATGCCCAGAAGTGCATCGAAATGCATTCATTTGTTTTAATTATCGACATTATTTTAAATTTTGGTAACTTCTTATTCATGAAGAGGTTTTGTCATGACCCCCAGTTGGCATCATGTATCGGCACTAGCGTCGTCACTAGCTGCACGATCGTTCAAGTCTTGAATTGTTTTGGTTTTTACGGGTAGCATTCAGAAAATGGTGAAACGCCCTTTGCTGTGTGGAACCTCGGTCCAACGAACGATTTTCCCTTTCCCAGAAGTGGCGGTTTGGTCTAAAAATAACGGGGGTGGGGGGGGGGGGGGGGCCTGGCCCCCCCAGGCCCCTCCCCTGGATCCGGCACTGCCCAGTAATAGTAAAATATATGAAAAAGGACTTCGATCTAACCAGGAGCCCATTATATACCCTGATATAACGAAACCTCGTTATAGCGAACCAAATTTTGTCAGTCCCTTGGCATTCGTTATATCGCGGTTCCACAGTATTATGCCCTCAGTTCGAAGCTGATTTGTCATGATGGTCTCCAAACTCAGTGGTAACCGACAGTATGGCCCCTGGGCGCAACGGACGATATACTCCTCCACACCCTGAGATAAGGGGGGGGGGGGGGGGGGCGGCCTCAAAAAATTTTTTTTCGGCCCTTCGGGCCTCATTTTGGTCTAAAAATGAGAGGGGGGGCGGCCCCCCAGGACCCTCCCCTAGATCCGCCACTGGCATTATCCGGCAACTGCCTTCAAGTTACAAGCTTGGCTTTTAGATATTTACCTCTTTTGTAGGATATGATCAGAGGTCTTTTAAAAATTGTTTTCAGCAGAGGCCGATTTTCTATTTGACTCCGGTTTGCCATCAGTGTCTTTTTAAGATCTTGTACCACTGGGTGATATGTTGTAACGAAAGAAAATAGTCCCTCTATATTTTTTTGCTTTTGTTTTAGCGCCGATTGTCTTATAATAAGACAAAGCTGACCTCTGACAACAACCTTTCTATATCTCGCGTGCTTCGAGGCGTTGTTTAAAGTTCGCAAAGCACTCTTTAAATGTTTTTGAGGAGTTTGTCTTCAGTAATATTATTGTGTTATTGCTTCGCCTTTAATGAAACCTCTTTTTACTATTGTTTTCGTTCTCAGATATTTCGGCCGTGAACTTTATTGTCGGATGGAATTTGTTAGCTTCTTTAATAAATCGTGTTGGAACTTGTGAAATTTTTTTGCTTTATGCTTTAGCATTAATAAAGTGCATCTCACTGCTACTATTCAGGGAACATGGCGAAATATATTATTTTTTACCAATTATACACAAATTATTATTATTGTTGTTTAATTATCAGGATTATAACTATTTAATACTTTAGATTCTCGACATATCACTCTCGATTCTCGACTTAGTAGATCTTAGTACTCTCGACTATTGACTTGTTACTCTCGACTCTCGACAATTACTCAGACTGGCCACTCAGACTCTTATAGAGACGATTTGCCTTAAACTATGAGCAAAACCACTTCCCAAGAATTCAATAAGTCCACTTCCGGTTGACGTGCGTTGCGTGTTTTAGAATGTTCACCGTCCCCTATTTTTTCCTGACATCGTCGAGATCGAACACTTTGCGTTAAGGGCGGCCATCTTGGTTTCAGATGTTCCAAGTCTAGCTTGGGAATGAGTTCTTAAATCTACTTAGGGGGCGGGGAACGGTTTGAGAGGAGACTCCCCTCTCCCCACCGCTATAAATCCAGATATCCGCCCACTCGGTACATAAGAAACCAAGATGGCTCCTCGTGTTGGAAAGCACTCGACCCTGACAATCTTACGGAAAAACAGGGGACTGTGTACAGCCTATCATTGCTTAAGCTCCGTAAATTTGGTCGGGTGCTCTCACTCGCAATATCATCTAATATCACATTAGACGATATTGTCTAATGTTTCTCTTTGTTCACTAGACGACAAAAGTCGCGAAATCGAGGACAACCTCCACTTCTCATATGATCTTTTTGTGGTTAGCTTAGGATTAGAGCTCACCAGTCCTTGACCAACTCGGCCCACATTTGTTGTGTTAGTGGCGGCATGTACAACCAGTTGTTAAAACCTTGTTTATACGTGTAATAAATGCTCTAAGAGGCATACATTTCCCGGCGCCGCCTGATTTTGGACTACAGTAGAGAGTCGCACGGCGGCATACAAAATCAGTAAGTATTGTGTTGAGTTCACTGTGGTAGGTTTTTCTAATCCTCCTCACGCAAGGGTTCATGCCATCTCTTCCGTAGGATGGATTCCATGTCAAAAAATGTCCGGAAGATCGACGTTTCACTTGAGGGTTACCTGACGACGACTTGCTTTTAAGGTGTAATTTGCTTTTATTGGCACGATCTAAGACTTTGGAGTTCCTTTGCGTATATGAAAGGCTGCTACTGTTTCTGATATTATTGAGAGCAGATGCGTCTTTTGGGTTCTTGTTTCTCAGTTCACGTTTCGTTTTCGATGTGGTTTTTCTAGGCTGCATTATTCCAGATTCGTCAGCGCGTTTTCCAGGAGCTCGTTCAACTGATGGCTGAATGACTTCGGTTAAAATAGTAACCTGGAAATCAAAGTAAACAGAAATTTAACTACAACACAAATATGGTTCACGATATTTAATATCAGTATGTGGTGCATGGATAATAAAAAATTTAAATGTGACTCATTTTAGCGTGCACTAAGACGGTTATCCACTGTTCAGTGTTAACGGTTCGTTGGTCACTTTTATGCGTATTATGGTTATTTTGACATTATCTACGTCCAAGAACTAACAACACGAACGTTCGAGAAATTGCGCTTATTACCGAAGTCTCCAGGGGTCACAGCTGCATAACTTGACGCAATTTTTTAACTTCAAGCGTTATAAACTAATGAGTTTAACTGGAATGAATTTCCGACATAAGCGGTTACGTCCAACGTTAAATTTCAAGCAACGCGGCCCCTATTGTCGTCAGCGTGTAGAAATCTATAAATTTTAAACAATTTGAAGCAGTATCAAGCTCGATTTTTTTTTCTCAAAAAAAGTTTATATCCTTGCCTGACCCTAAGAGCATTAGGGCCATATTTGGAGGTATCATTGATCGGTAAACAACCGTCTTCCACTTCCAAAAAGTGCCCTAAATCCCAAAATTCAAATTAACTACGCAAACATAATTATGCATGCAAAAATGCAGCGAAGAGCGTTCATTAGAATGGTCACACCATGGCTTGATTACCTGCCATTAGCATTCCTTCTAAAGTAGACACTCGAACTGTACTCGACAGATGCAACTACATTCACGTTTCCATTGGTTAAGCCTTCTTCTCTTTTAAGTCCTGATTGAACATAGAGTTAATTCGTCCGAAATCGTCTCACTTCTTTGAAAAGCAGTATATTGCCTCCTCTTCGTCCTAGCACACACCCACCATTCTCTCGAGTAACAGAGATAACGATTAACTTCACTGCGTTAAGCATATACTGTTAACTTTTTGGATGATGATGTAGCAAAGCAAACTAAGTAATCTGTGACTTTGCAGTATTTATACAGGTGTGACTGCAAAGTCTTTGGCATGGGCCAAAGCTACTCACCAATATCAGCAAAGCCGCTGGCAAGATGAACGTGGGCATAATACCACAACGCACCTAGACGAACGATTAGTGAAATGAAACGAAGAACATATTGAAGCATATACTGAAAAGAAGGGTGTTATAACAGTAAAAGATGAGCTTATATTACCCTTGAAAAGACTGTAGGATTAGTTCCGCGTCATTAAGTTATTTTTCATTCTGAGATGAAGCGGCTGAAACAGGGGCACGCAACGAGAATATAGTTCAAAACCACTTAAACATAGCATTGTTAAACGTATTTTAGTATTTAAACGGTAGATATATGCGTATTTTTATCCCCCCAAAATATTTCATCTGTTCGGATTTCCTAGCTGAAAGTCTAGTGATCCGAAAATTATAGAGATCAACCCTTACTTTTTCGAAAATTTCAGCCAGAAAAAAGGCTCCCGAAAAGTTTAGGTGACCCTTTTAAAGTAAAAATCCGTTAAAAATGGGCAATTATACCATTTTTTAGATGTTCGAAAATCCTAGGAGAGGCAGGCAAGCAAGAAATTTTACAACAAATGTTCCGAAAATTCTAGATCTCAAATCTTCTTCCGAATAGATATTTTCCGAAAATTGACGTTAGGTGCCCCTGGCTCAAAGTACAAGCTCGGGGCAGCTCCGTTCAAAGCAGCCTAGTTAATAACTATATGTTCAAATGGTGACGAGATTGTACTTATTTCATCGAGTATACATTTGATATACCAGTTTCTTTCATGGGTGACTAATTTCGCTCGCAGCCGTGAAAAATGATTTGCGCTTTCTAACTATTACATAGACGTTTCTCAAGAGAGATTGAGCTTAGTAGCTTATTCATTCTCTCTTGAAAAAAATAAATCCGGTTACAACCCTTCTTGCCGTTCATAACTTTGCTTTTCCTTTTCCTTCAGCGTTTTTAACGCCGTAACATCATTTTTAAACATGAATGCCTTCTTGGTGCCGAGGAATAGCAAACTTGGTGCAACTAAATTTTAACAACAGCGAACTTTTTCGAGCACACAGTGGAACAAAGACTTGCAAAGCAAATTAGCACAAATGTTATTAGAGATAAGGAAAAAGGTCCATTTAATTAAAGTGATATTTGTATAAGTACATCAGTAGAGTTATAGAGCTACCTTTATGTACGAGAGATTTAAAGGTGCTAAACATAACAATATTATTATCTGGCGGGTTGATACAGGAATTTGTATAGGTAATAGCATGATTTGTAGTGATATTTGGCATAAATACCACGAGTGATATTTCAAAATTGTTAGACGTAATTTCACGAGCCATTAGGCGACAAAAGGTTTGTAATTTTCACATGTAGGTATTTCAAATTAAGCTGATTTACCACTGCTCTAAGCCAATCAAATTGCAGAAGTTTCTTATGTAGTGGTATAAAAATACGAATTATGCAAATTACATTAGTGTCATTTACATTGTACTTAAGTGTTCGAAACACGTAGAAAGTATTTGGAGGCCACAACACTTCCCAATCATGTAGTCAACTGTTTTCTGAAGAATACTAAGACTTTTTGTTCAATTTCCCTGGTGAAATTATAAATTAACGCAGGAATTTCGCACCAAGTAATATTACGGAATAATTTGTCACTGATATCTTAATTTGGCTACTTTCAATCAAAACACTTCAGCAAGAAAATTTCCGAATTTAAAGACAGAGCTTTGATGACTGACGTAGTAAATTTTAGATTATATTGGCACCTCTAACTACACCTGGCTCCTCACAACTGTCGAAATAAACTAAAACTGATCTTTATGGGAACATAGGATTGAAGGAAAATAGCGATTTAACCCAAAGTAGCTTAACTCACTTTATTCAAGGTCTTCAAGGTTTCTAAGCCCTCGTCGCTGTGATATGTTCCATTGCTTTGCTCTCAGTATACTCCTAACAAAACAGTGGAAAAAAATTATCACTCAAGTGACCACAAATGGGCCAGAAAGCTACACGGGAAACTCTGAACTGAGTCGAGGTAGAGGCATTTTTTTTATCCAGTACACGTTCTTATTCTAAGGTTAGGTAACTATATTGCCCGTTTTGGGGGATAACCTTGCGGTGTAGGAAGCTGCGAACGTTTTCTTAGTCTTGCACCTTTTTCTTTTCGTTAATCAAAAAGATGCTGTAGTTGTCCATGTTACTAAAAATACGTGTATCGCAGAAACCTCGCGTACCTTGGGGGGTGGGGGAGGGAAGAGCCATAAAATGTCGGGCATAGAAGGGGGGAGGGGGGTGAGACAATTGGAGTAAATTATGTAACTGGCATGGGCAGGGCAGGTTT